>JACJUM010005602.1:316356-457859 GCA_020976665.1 Heortia vitessoides
ACATATACAATGAATTTTCCTGTACTTAACGATCCATTTATTTCTATAGCATAATATGTATTTACCAAATTAATTCCACATTGCATCATCAATAAATGACTTAACTTTGTCCATTTTTCTTCCTCAAACATCTGCATCATATTTTAGTGAATATACATAAAGTGCTGGACGCACGTAAACCAAACAGTCATAACAATCAATATACGATGTATAACATATAACTATGCTAGTGACAAATGGTGGAACGTTGTTTCCTCTTTTAGGGATAAGGGTGGTTTCATCGATAGTTCATATATCGACATATATGAACTATCGATGAAACCACCATTATCTTTTATTTCTTTGCAGCCAAATAGTATCCCTGCCTATTTAGTCGGTAATGATTACTGTAAAGCATTTATGATTTTGTCTGTATTAAAAAACCGTGCGGTACTAGTAAAGTAAAATTGCATCTTCCCTATACTAGTTGTCGTAAGAGGCGACTGAGGTATTGGAACCAACAGATGGCGATGGCGATAAATGTAACAGGGCGAGGATGGGCAGCAGCATTCCCGTTGCAAAGTAGTGGCCTGCGATTGCAGCTACACCTGCCCAGCGCGGCCAGGCCAATGTACAGCAGTGGACGTTCTACGACTGATAAAGTGATGGTAGGAATTGCATAACGATCTCATCATCATCGTATCAGCCATAAGACGTCCACTGCTGGATAAAGGCCTTTCCAAGTAATTTCCAATAGGACCGGTTATAAGCGGCCTGTGTCCAGCGCGATCATGCGGTTTTAGTCAGATCGTCTGTCCATCTTGCGGGTGGGCGCCCTATGCTGCGCTTGCCAGTGCGTGGTCTCCATTCCAGAAATCCATCGGTCATCGGTTCTGCGTACCAAATGCCCTACCCACTGCCACTTTAACTTACTAATCCGCTGGGCAAAGTTGGTAACTTTGGTTCTGTTCATAACGATCTATTTCAATAAAATATAGGTCTTGTTTCTAAGATAATTATTCATGATTTCAAGCATGACTTTTACAGTTTTGGTACTATCAATTCAGTCGTGCAGAACAAAATAAACTTTTCTGTTTCGGTTTCATCATCTACATCATGGCTTGGATAATCGTTGGGTATAAATAGTAAACATTTCGAGTTATCGACCGGTGCCCAACACTGATTGCACCTCACTATGGCAACTTCCCTCCCTAAGTACCCTCGGAGAGGACGATAACTCAGGGGCGAGACCCGAAAAACAAAGGTGGCCCATGTCCGGTAACACAACAAAGGTTCCTTTTATTTTACCTGCTCTAGATATTCCGGTTACTATATTTTATCTTTAACGTATACGTTAATGGTCAAACCCGGTTTAAGGCCGCACTAGATTATCTGACACAAAAATAATTAGATGAATTGTTACTGTGTAGTTATCACCATTTTTTACTAATAGTTATACAACACAACCAACTAACAAACCTAAATAGTATTAAAATTATATATTTACAAATATAAATATTTAAATTTTTAGTACATAGTCGAATTTTCATCCATGAATTCACATTTTGAGGTGGTTTTTCTAGTTTTGATAGTTTTGCGAGGCATCATTGGTTTTAGTTTTGAAATAGTGTACGCAAGACTTTAAGAAAATATGATTACTTGTATTTCAATTAATTACTCATTTAATATGTATTTTTATATATTTAAATTTTAAATAATAATTAGGAAGTTATTATTGGTAAAAAAAAATATAATGTTAGGTACGAAAATTTAAACAAAACTCCGATTTGAAACAAGAGAACAGGTAACATATCTAGATTTAATTCATACCTTACTAATGGTCAAAGAGACATTACCTACGCATTCACATTTTCTAAAATATTCATTAAGAAGGATTATTAATTTTGAAGATTATATGAACATTCGTTTTTTAAATTGCGAATAATATCTACACGATGTTAATTGAAATATTACGCAAGGAGAAAATTATTTTTAATAAAAAAAAAACGAAAATAAATAGTTTTAATTGTAATCATCTATATTTTAGAGTAAAAATAACAGTACAAAAATCATGCCTATTTATTTTTTGTTATCACTGTTAAAGGAATAAAAAACTGCCTAATCACCACTAATATCACTTATCAGAGTTCTAATCTAACAAACAAAACTGACGTTGATATAAAATTTGGACTCGTTGATTTGATCGTGATATTATATAAAAAATCATGTACGAACTTGACTTACGCTTTATTTTTTTCCATAATCATTTTCATAAACCCTACCAGTTGTCCAAGACCTGGCTCATTCGCCTTCTTATACCAATCAAACTCTTTTATGGTATTAAACCATTCTGTGACTTTTGGAAATTCCTCTTTTACTGGTATTACGCCATCCAGAGAAGAGATACTAGCTACAAGTGAAATATCAGCTAATGTCAAATGGTCAGCTGCCAGGAACTTTGTCTTTTCCAAAAACTTTTCTAAAAACCCGTACACTTCTTTTACATTCTTCACTTGTTCTTCGGTAGGTTCTTCTAACTTGTCTCTAATCAATGTTGTAAGTATTTCCCGGAATTTTGGGAAGATCAAGGAAGCATCCAAAAACATTCGCTGGTTAATAGTAGCTCTAACCTCGACGTCGTTAGGGTATAAGATAGATTTCTTCTCACCACCGTATTTGGAGACCAAGTAGGTAATAATGGCATGACTATCAGCCAGCTTAAAATCTCTGTCTTCGATGAATGGGACAGTGTGAACTGGATTCTTCTCGATGAATTCTGGATTGTATTGCTCTCCGTGCAAAGGTCTTACTTCTTTGGTGTCGACTTTTAGGCCTATATATTCTAACGTCATCAGAACAGCCCGGACTGGTGGACTGCCATCTACTTTGTATAAGACGATTGTCATTTTGTGAGAGTTCTTTTAATACTGACTAATAATAAGTTGAAGTACGCGGCACATTATCGACATGGAACTGATTAGTAGCTAGATTTTAGCGATAGGGAGTTTTATCTATGATTGTGATATTATACTACATATACAATTGATAAAGTGCGTTTATTCATAGTAACTCTAGATGTAGACTTATTTATAAAGGTTGGAACCTCACTCTCACCTTTTTCTACCGCCAAATTGCTGTGTTTCTGTTCGAAAAGTGAGAGGCAGTGAAATTACTGATTGAAGCTGGCAATATTTGTATACGAGACTTGTAGCCTACAAGTCTCTAATTTTTTAATCATCTATAATCAATAATTCATATTCTTACTACATTATTTACAAAGGATATATATTTCAGAAGTGCATTATTACATACAAATTATTTAAAGATCAGTATAGGAAAGATTTTAAAATATGATACCACCAGCGTAATCTCCCAAATACCACACACAAAACCACAAACCTAATCCTAGAGCACACTGCACTTGCCGGAAAGTGCATACAGTCTCTGTTATGCTCGCCAGTTGCTCTATATGTAGTAAAGGCTATTGAAGTCAAAGACTTGGCCTTGAAGGAACTATTGGGGGAAGCGTCAGTCGTAGATACCTTCGCTTCACATAAAGGTGTCCTTTGAGTTCTTGAGAAAAAAATATAATACATGGTTAACAAAAGACGTCCCTAATTAATGGTTTTAAAAGGAAAATGCTGCTACAGCAAACGCGTCTTCATTTTAATTAACCGACTGGAATTTATTCGAATGAAACCTCAATTCTATCCAGTGTTAGTTTGTTCGGAATACGAAAACGAGAAAGGTCCTTCTAATTATATTTGCAGTAGATTTATCCCGGCCGGCCCGTTTGTCAATGTTCACAGCTAAATTAATTAGGGGACGGTCACGGGTTCGACTCCCGAGCCACGTATTTGAGTGGTCATTTGGGATGGAAGCAATTAGGGTAAAATATCGGCCGGTATTGAATGGGGATTATTTATCGGATTTTTTTCTATTGCCAAATATCGTTTCGGTGAACGTCGGGGGGATAAATGATTTTCAAATGTTTGATTTAATTTGTGATGGGGTGGAGGGCTGTTATTGACTTTCGAAGTTCAAGAAGAATTTGAATATGCGAACGGAACGATTACAAATGTGCGTATTCGCAAATTTATATATTTTTTTTGATTTTATGTGTTGTTGTTTCGCTTGTTTTATATAAACTTACAAAACACAGCCAAGAAATTCAACTAAATATACCATTTCTGAAAAACTGTTGTTATTATGAGAAGAAGTCTATATGTCGTGTTGATTTCATGGAGCAAAATAGGAAGCATGGAGCAAAAAAAAACCTTTCAATCGGGAACATGTTTTCGTAACAAAAAATAGCCTATGTATTATTACAGCCAATCAATGATCACTGTGTTAAATTTCATTTAGAACTGTAGAGACATTTTTGCGTGAGAGTCATAAATATACATCCATAGTCACACTCGCATTTATAATAAGTCATCATACCAACCATCGGAAAGTCCACTGCTGGATATAGGCCTCCCCAAGAAAGGAGGAATATTACCTATAATTGCCGTGCTGGTCAAGCGTGTTAGCAATCGTAGATCACAGCTTACGCGACGGGAATGCTGCTGCCCATCCCCGCGTTTGCACATATGAACTGCAATATTTTGTTTTTTTGATATACCGCCATCTGTCGGGGGACTGTGTACAGGGGGGGGGGGGGGTAATGTTCTGCTCTGCTGGTACCTCATGGCTATTTCTATATACATATATAGGCAGATAATTTTTCAATGTAAAATTGTCTACACTTTACATTAATATATTATTATTTTTGCATTCTGATGAAAATGAGTTTTGTAATGTATCTTTTTGCATAATATCCTTCACAAAGTGGTGCAGTGAGGAATTTAAAACCTTTCAACAGAAAAAAGGTAACTGAAAAACATAACTCAACCAAAAAAAATCTTACAAAAGCCCAACAGCGCTAAGCCAAACAAAACACAAACACTGAGCGCTCTATAAGCTGAGGCACAAAAACTGTGCAATACCCATCAATGCAGATATAATCTGTGTATGAAATATACCAAGATAAAATCGCAATGCTATCTGAATAAAGTCGTTTCCATTCAAACGCTCTGAAAACTGAGGACGTACATTTACACTGGACCTTTGTTGTGGGGCAAAGCATGAGAGGAAGAGCTTCAACTTAAGTGGCAAACAATAAAAAAGATATTTTAAATAATGCAACAATATAGTATATATCTTTTTAAATAAATAATAAATTCCCACAACATCTCACACATATAAGAGATGATCATTACCATCTGCGCCATCGAACCCCAACCAGGACAAAAACTTATCTGATTAACTTTAACTTAACTTAAAATTAACTTGTTTGTTCTGTGTCTGGGTGTTAAATATATGTATTTAAGTAGTACATTTGTTATTTCTTTGTCTGATATCCGTAACCCAAGTGTTTTAAGCGACTTATCATGGAATCACGTCAATGTATGAGAAGTTGTGGGAATTATTTATATATATTCTTCATTACTTTGCCGATCATTTTTCTTATCAGCTGGACCACACCACTAGGTCTCGCCATTAAGGGTACATATACATTCAAATGTGGATTTCGATATAGCAGTTAAAGCTCGTTTACGAATATAGCCTGCCCGGTAACGGTTAGCAAAAATAAAAGGCGTTATGCCGGCCAAATATCAGGCTTAAGCGGTTTTAAAATGAACTGGGGAAGAAAATGTAAATAGGTACACGAAGGGTGACCGGCGCTTGTGGACGTGTGGAATTTCAAATTGGTTCACCTTTGAAGTTGAGGAAAATATATACAACTGGAACGCATTCATTTTTCCATGCGAAAAAGTTATATAAAGCATTATGAAAAATTGAGCTGCGTTGAAAACCTCGTCTACTCACAGGTAAAATCTTACTTTTAACGGCTTTAAAACACAGTTTTTTTTCTTTTTTTTGAGTTTTCGGTTACTTTGCGACCGTTTTCAAGATGTCGACCTTCATGCTGATTCAACCATAATGATTCCAAAATAATATTTGTATTTAGTTTGATATTTATAACACGTATAATATCTTAATGTCAGATCAACATATGAGGTATCGTGTAACACCTAGATGACGTCATACCTAGTACAGGGGGAGGAATTCTTTTCTTCAGGTCTTCAGGTTGTTGATACATAATTTCTATTAAAATTTAAGTAAGTATCTTTAATTTTGTCAATTATATATAAGAATGATTTTTCAGGCTCGATGGCGTTTTCCATATTGCCACTATCTTATACGGCCAGGTTCATGGTTTGATCCCTGGATAAACATTTATGTGATGAGTGTTATAAGTATGTATTTAAGTATTATGTTTGTTTTTTTGTAATCTGCTTTCCGTAACATGATTAAAGTTATTCATCTCGGAGATTTGACAAATAAGATGATGTATGACTTTAAAAAAAATATATGTTTCGCTCTCTTTATGTTTCTCCGTACTGTCTCTTAAAACACATACACAATGAAGCTTGTGGGAGAGATAAGTAAAAGATAATATTTTATTCATATTCATAAAAAATATTATATTTTTATAGATATGAATAAAAAATATATATATATATATATATATTAGATGACACTCATGATCTGGTAGGGTCATCAGGGTCATCAGTATTATGCATATAATACAGCGTTTCATAATTAAAATTGTTTTAATTATTATTTTTGCCGATTCTAAAGTGCTTATAATGGGCCTACTATAATAAAGAATATTTCGAGTTGTTATATTAATGCCATATTTAACGTACCAACACGCTTGCCTAGCGCGGCAATTATGGGCAAATTTCCCCTTTCTTGGGAAGGCTTATGTCCAGCAGTGGAGTTCCAATGGCTGATATGATTAACGTAGAATTGAGGTGTGTAGTTAGTTTATTAATGTATAAAAACAATTAAGGCCTGGGTCGGCATGGTGATGGGGAAGAATCCTCTGTCTGCTTCGGTCTGCCCTCCACCCGCAGTAGATGTAATGCATCTGGGTAATATCCTGGCGTGTCTGGACATCATCCAAGAGAAGGGTCCGTCCCGCACCTTGCGGGCTTGCGCATGGGTGTTCCGTCGATAAGTCGTAAGTACTTGCGACGATTCGTTCACTAAATCGCAGTGTACGTCACACCACAGATAGTTTTAGTGTGGTGACAGCCCCACAAATCCACGCTGCTTCCCCGCGCCTCTCGTTTTCTGCCTTAGCAAAAGAAGAAAAGTGTTTAAGAAAGACTAAAACTAGTACCGACTATTAAGAGGCGAGAATTGAAAATAATACTTAAGTATATGGGTGTTGCATGGAAGGAAACCTTTCTTTTGTGAAAATTTAAGTAATACACTTTTCAGAATCAAATTTGTACGTCACATATATTTATTTAGAGGCCATTATTGGACCGTTTTCACAATTTACTCATATTTTATCTTTTAAAAGAAAATATGCGCCTTCTGCTGTATGCGTTTAACACACAAAGGAATACCTAATGCAAACAAACCTAATTTGCATACCAACCGATCTTACGAACTGAACAACTCAGTGTAATGGACTCTTTATCGATAACCTTTTAAAGATGTGAGGAAATCTTATCAAGAGAGTCTGGCGGATGTGAAACGGGGAACCGTAGGGATTTGGACTTTTTTATGTACATATTGCTTACAGCTCTCTTGATGATGTCATAACCAGCGAACATTATAGTCAGCATTCCCCCTGTTGGACAGAGACCTACAGGTCTATGTCCAACACTACAATATGGCTGTAGAAACAGGCAAGAGTGAGGTATTAACGCAGATGGCCTTTGGCTTTCAGTCCGCATGTTGACCTCATACGAAAGTCGTGATATGATGTGTGAATTAAAAAAAAAACTAAGACTATATTGTGACGTCATCACTTCCGTATCCAGTGCGTTCACGTAGATAATTATATTTGAACTCACATTATTGCTTCCTCTTTCATTTTTAGATATACGTCGGAAAATGTGAGAGCTGTTAATATCCGTTGTGATACTTATACTGTTTATATAACATTTTACAATACATACAAAATATTATAATCTTGTAATAAATTCTTCTATTTACGCGTTCACTGAAGCGTGAGGTACCGGCTGAGTAGAACAGTACCTCCCTCTGCACCAGGTGTCTTAAGAGGCGACTAAGGTGCCAGAACCGATGGAAGGCGGTATATGCATTCGAATCAGTGCCGCTCAAATGCACAGGGCGGGGATGGGTTGCAGCATCACCGTCGCGATAGCTGCGCTCTGCAATTGCCAACACGCTTATATGTCAAAAATGGTTGCCTGTAAAGTCGGTTTTACGGGCGAAGATTTTACGTGACAACGTCTTTTTCTCGGTAGAATATTTATTGATATGAATATAATTAAATTTCACAATAGAATCAAGGAATTGAATGAAAATAAGAATTGCACTAATTTTAACTATAGAAATATATTTTGTTTACTAAAACATTGTACATGTAAACTTAAACTTAACTAATTCCTATTTGAGTGATTTTGTTGAGGATAGGACGATGATAGGAGAAATATGAAATGAAAGGAAGTGTTTCTACTGTAATGTGTCTTGCGAAAGTCAAGTCGATAGTTGTTCCTTTTAACGTAGTTGACTTAGAAACGTTTGATACGCAATCAAGATTATACGTATTTTTCATGAAATTAAGAAACGAGTTGTCAGGCTTTACGTTTTTGTTAAAATCACCACACAGAAGAATCGGTATACTAGAATCAACTTGCACGAACGGTGGCACGTACTTTTTATTTAAATTATTTTAAAATAAAAATTAAATTTATTTAATAATTTAATTTAAATTATTTATTTCAACTGCATTAAGAAGTTTGACACTCAATGCTTTCAATTGGCCTTAATTATTATATAATAAATCAGTTTCTCAACTTTTGTGTCAATCTAACAATTAATCAATCAATCATAGTTTACGATAATGAAATATCAGTGTACAATTATTTACCTTTATTGTTGTAGTTGTTGTAAATGACGAATCTAAGCACTCCAATTTTCACTACAGACACAGCTGACGATACTTTAACCACACGTGTGAACTTGTATTATGACGCTTTCTTGTTTTTCCAACGCCAAGAACGTTCGAGAAAGACAAAGACAGAGACACAAGCATGCGCCGATTCAATGCGCCTGATTCTCTAGTGCTGCGCGCGCAACAGACCGATCATAGTTGAGTGGGAGAGAGACGCAAGGCATTCGGCGGGCCTCTCTCTCGTTCGGTGACTCATCGTAACGTTACCGAGCGCTACACTTTTTCATAAGTGACTCCCAGCCACAACCTAATATAAGACGTTGTCACGTCAAAAAACCTCCTTTCTTGCAGGGGCTTATGTTCAGCTGTGGAATTCCAATGGCTGGTATGATGATTACTAAACAACAAAGACTATAAAATCCACAAAATACAGTAACTTATTATTAAAAAAAAACTTTGACAACTCATTCTGTTTTAAAATTTTGACATTTTATTTGTCACTCTAAGGAAAGCGAAACGTCGATGTAAAATGTAAAAACAGAGGTTTTATATATAAAATTACTTAAGCAAAGTAGTTGCAGACAATGACATTAACCTCATAATGTACAGTTTTAAAATTCACGAGCTCGTTATCTGTATTGTTAATGTACATAAGATAGAAAGCCCCAGTACCCGGGCAGGATTTGTTTGGGAAAGAACGGATCCTTGATACAATCATTATTAGATTTACATTAACACCGCTACACTGGGGGACATTGGGAAGCGGTCACTGAGACTATTAAAAAGAAAAGAAATTCACACAACATCAAATACATTGACTTGATTCCGTGATAAGTCACTTAAAACAGTCGTGCTACAGATATCAGACAACAGAACCAACGCAAATATTCATCATATAAAATATTGTCCTGGATGGGTATCGAACCTGCGACTTTTGACACTACTACAAGCGCCGTCAGAAGGTAAAAACCTTAAAAGCTTTTCGAAAAACAAGTAAAACAAAACAGAATACAAAAGCCGGAAAAAACAATTGTATATTTAGAATTGCCCAAAAACTTTCCTCTTACTGAGCTTCTTATGCCTCAGCTTATGCTTCCGAAGCATGAAAGAATGCAAAAGCAGCGATAATGTTTTGAAGTAGGGCCCGATGGCACAGATGGTAGTGATCCTATGTTGTGCGCCAACAGTCATGGGTTCGATCCCCACCCAGGATAAATATTTGTTTGAATATACATATAACCTCAGCCCGCATGCATTCCAAGCTTAGAATCGGACACTACAACAAGTATGAAAAACAATAATCAAAGCATTCAACGTAGAATTCGATCTGGGCGCGTAATTAAGCCTACTGTACGATCAATGGCAGGATAATTAGATCATTATATACATTATATTATCAATTTTACGCGCTATTGCATAATAACCTTTGCATTATTTTTATTTATATAAAAATGTTATTATATTGTTTCTCTTAAAAAAGGGGGAGAATATTGTGCCTACATAACTGTATTAATTAAATAATCGTATTGCTTCATTCTTTATTAACTCATCATGCAGCCATGTATGTACCAAATATTTCGGACAGATTAATCGTAAACATTGCACATCGATTTGCACTCGGCACTATTCCTTAATTTGTAAAATGTTATCATAATAATGTGTCTCCATTTTATATTGATTTGCTGTAGAACTCACTCTTTGTATAACTGTTGAACGAATATATTAATCAACTATTGTTCGTGTTTTCATCTCAAAAGAACACCCACTCAACACCTTACTGCTACAATGATATTCGTATTTGACATGTGTCTGGGTATTCAATATATGTATTTAAGAAATATATTTGTAATTCCTCTGTTGTCTAATATCCGTAACACAAGTGCTTTAAGCGACTTTTCTCGGAATCAAGTCAATATATGAGATGTAGTGTGAATTATTATTATTATTTAAATTTGACAGTGTAATCATTTAATAAGGTTAAGTTTAAGTTAAATAAATTATAATACGTTATCAAGAATAACCTGAAATGAATTGCATTTCATTTGGAAATACCGCTTGATAGTCATTAAAGAAACCACTAAGTAACCTAAATGTTACAGTTTAAAACTACTTTTGAAGTAGAACGCGTTTTTCCTTTTTAAATTTATTTTTTTATGTTTATCATCATCATACCAGCCATTGAAAGCCCACTGCTGGACATAGGCCTGTCCAAGAAATGAGGGTATTGCCGCGCTGGGCAAGCGTGTTGGCAATCGCAGAGCGCAGCTTACACGACGGGGATGCTGCCCATCCCTAACCTGTGCATTTGAGTTGCCTTTTTCGGGATGTATATACCGCCATCTGTTGGTTTAATTACTTTAGTCGCCTCTTACGACACCTGGTGCAGTGAGAGGTACTATTCTACTCTGCTGGTACCTCACGGCAAATATACTATTATGTGCCTTTGTTTATGCTAGAATTAACTAATGCTCAAATTTAATATCAGTTTTGATTGATAAACTTGATATTTAGTAGAAATAAACCAAACGAACTTGCCTCTGGTGTCAGGCGGGATTCGAACCTGCACCTATCTCTTATCCGGGGACTGCACTACCTCTGAACTATCGAGAACATATTTAGGATTTAATTCCACGTGATAAATAAATATTTATTTATTTTGGATATTCCGAATGTTTTTAGAATATAAGTTAAAAAAAATCTCCTAATTTTCTTTTTTTATTCCAAAAAGTCAGCGGCTACTCCTCAATGTCTTTTGAAACAATCAATAAAAATATAGTTACCCAATCAAATAAAACCTCTCAAAATAATTAAATATAATATTCCCCAGTCACCATGACAGCAAGTGTATCTGTCGCTTCTAGAGAAGCGAGGTCGTTACTCCGACTCCATAATATTGAGCCAACATTAAACTCCAAATTTTTCCTTATCAACCGTTATTGAGAGCGTATTCTTCACAAAAAAGAATTCGCCGAATATTGTATTTTATTCTGTGCACCTATAGAATTATTATTGGTGTCCTTTGATGGCTTCCGCGATCCATGTCGTACATAAATAATGTTTTTTTGCCTTCAATGTCGTTGCAATTTACTAACAGCGCCCAGGAGTTGCACCCGCATGAAGTTGTACAGCTTTCATACATACTTTGCAACCCCCTTTTATCCCTTTAAAGAATGATTATCGAAAAAAAATATACAATTGTTTCGTGACTGTCAACGGAGAACCTTCACACTGAATTTCATTTTATTTAATTCACATTTCGAATAACTTCATAAACAGCAAAGTTTCATACTTAATTTATCCCTTTAAGGAGAATATTTAAAATGTATTCCGCATTGGTTTATCTGAAATTTATTTTTAGTTTATATAAGGCAACCGTGACGTACCGGTGGAGTAAAATAGTACTTCCCACTGCACCAGGTGTCGTCAGAGGCGACTAAGGTACCAGAACCGTCACATGGCGGTAAATCCATACGGAACAGTGCAGCTCATATGCACAGGGCGGTGGGCAGCGATGGGCAGTAGCATCTCCGTCGCGAAAGCTGCGCTTTGCGATGGCCAACACACTTGCCCAGCGTGGAAATTATGGGAAAAAAACTTCTTCCCTTGGAGAGGCCTATGTCTAGTAATGGCTGGTACGATGATGATGCTAATGATGATGATGAAAAGGCAACAGTCATGTACTGCATGCACTGGTGCTGCTCATATGCACATGGTGGTGATGGGCAGCAGCATCACCGTAGCGAAAGCTGCGCTCTGCGATTGCCAACACGCTAGCCCAGCACGGCAATTACGGGCATAATACCCCTCTTCTGGGGAGGCCTATGGTCAGCAGTGGACTTCCAATGGCTGTAATAATGATGATACATCAGTATCGATAATAATAAATAATTAAAGAAAACATCCCATCCAAAATTAAGGTCATAATTAATAGCTGACTGGTCTACAGAAACAACGTAGATACATACCACAAATGTTCTAATACCATTAAATACTACTTGGATTTTAATGTGATACTAGAGAAAATCCCTACTAATATTATAAATGCGAAAGTAACTCTGTCTGTCTGTCTGTATGTCTGTTACGCTTTCCCGCTTAAACCTCTAAACAGATTTTGATGAAATTTGGCACAGATAATCTTTAGACCTTGAGAAAGGACATAGGCTATTTTTTCATTTATTATTCGAAAAGAGGGTTGTGAGGGGTCAGTTGGGAGAGGATGGAAAGGGGGGATGAAAAATTGTATGGAAGTATCGCTATTTTTGGAGCTTGAAACTTATTTTTCAAGCCATTCGTTCGATATAAATAAACATGACATTTAAAGTTTATATAAGTTAAGGTAAAGCGGTATGGTACCCAAAAAAAACTATTCCACGCGGACGAAGTCGCGGGCACAGCTAGTAGCTTATATATCAGAGAAAACACAAAAGTTAATTATACGTATACGTATATATACGTAGGTATGCAGACGAAAACACGAATGGCCGCTAGCATGCCGCATGTATATGCATGTTCATTTCTTATATTAAATAGCAAAATAGCTTCCTTGGCCTAACCGTGTGGTACCGCCAGAGTAGTATAATAGTATCTCCCCCTGAACCGGGTGTCCTAAGTAAAGTATGTACCGACGAATGTACCAGAACCGACAGATGCGGTATATCCATCCGGAACAGTATAGCTCAAATGCACAGGCGGAGATGGTGAGCAGCATCCCTGTTGCGAAGTATACGCTCAGCGAATGCCAACACGCTTACCCAGCACTGCAATTATGGGCAAAACACCTCCTTTTTTGGAGAGGCCAATGTCCAGCAGTGGACTTTCAATGGCTGATTCGATATAACATATCTACTAACTATAAAACTATTCTACCAACTAACATCAATATATTTCCCCTGTACTCAGATAAAGAGCGACACAAAGACATCGACATAACTCATTAAGTCAGTCCGCATTTCCGAGCGACGAACAAGAGACGATGCACAAAAATCCATTTCATTTCAAACCAGCACCCACCTGTAAAGACGTTTGCGACATGAAATAAAACAGAGACGGCATAGAGGCCACTTACAAAAATTGTTCACTCATTCAGTATAAGGATCTGCCTTTTTCAATAACACAAAACTTCTGTATCACTCCGCACGTCGTCCAATACCGGCTTTGTAAGGCTCACTTGTTTTAGCACCCATATTAAATACGTAATGGATGCCGAATAGAGACGCGGTCGTGTCGGAGTCGAGGTGAGGTAGTTTGTCTTGAGCCATTGTCAGACGATGCCTGGGGGCGTGCGCTAACGACTATGCCTCTTTGCACTCCTATGAGTGTGCACGTTAAATATCCGTCGGGTGTATTCTCAGTTTTGTTATGACCAACGAATGTATATTTAAAACGAGGCGAGCGATAGTGACTGTGTTCAAGCGGGGATTTTGTAAATCCTTATTGGATAATTGAGATATTCATTACGTTATTAGCACACAAAGGTCCTTAAAATTAGTTCATAATGTCCCATAACATGGCAACGTCCAGTGCCATGCCAGCGACAGCTCTAAAGTTTCTTATATGAAACATATTTGATAATAACAATATACATATTCTATTTTTATTGTTTTACGAAAGATGGGAAGCATGAAGAAGATATTGAACGGATAGTGAAAACTGGAAATAGTGTCAATGCTTTTATGGGCAGCCTAAATGTGTCATAAAGGGCTCGACTGGCTATTGTTCATAGAGGTGTGTTGGTGCCAATACTGACATGTGGTAGTGAATGTTAAGTATAGCAGAGAAAGCACGCGAGTTGAAAAAATAGCGAGCTAAAATAAGAGTACTTTAAAGTATGTATGGAGTGAGTTTGAGAGATAGATTAAAGAATAGTGTAATAAGAGATTGATGTGGTGTAAAAGATGATGTTGTGACAACAATTGAGAAAGAAATGCTAAGATAGTTTGGACATGTAGAAAGGATGGATGAAAGTAAAATGACTGCACAAATATTTAGAGGGGGTATTAATGGAAAGGTTGGTATAGGATGACCCAGGCGAATATATCGTAACTAGATAAAAGAGGTAACAAAGAAGGGCCAGGTCAAAAGTACCAAAAATACACGAAACGTGTATGAAAGGACTAATGCGAGTAAAGTAAGCAAGAGAGGTATGTCAAAATCGTAACAAGTGGAGATCCATAGTCTTTGCCTACCCCGATGGGACACAGGCAAGATCTATGTATGTTTATACTGTATTATTTGTTAAGAAAATCTATTACATTACATTATATACCTACAACGACTTGAGGTACCGGCAATATAGTATAGTATCTACCACTTTATCAAGTGTTGTAAGAGGCCAGAGGAACCAGAGCCGACAGATGGCGGTATATCCATCCGAAACAGCGCAGCTTAAACACTACATGGAGGGGATGGGCTGCAGCGTCTACGTCGCGAAGTTGCGCCCTGCGATTGCCACTACGCCTGCCCAGCGCGGGAATTATGGGAAAAAGTCTTATTATCTTGGGGAGCCCTATATCCAACAGTGGACCTTTTATGCCTGATATGACGGTATACTTACAATGCTGTGAGGTACCGGCAGAGTAGAATAGTATCTTTCTTTATAGAGTTTCTTGTCGTAAAAGGCGACTTAGGTACCAAAACTGAAATATCCATCCGAAGTAGAGTACCTTAAAATACACAGGGCGGGAAACGGCAGCAGCATCCCCATCGTGAAATCGTACACTTATATGGAGAGAAGAACCTTCTTGAGCAATAAAAAAACAAGTAAATTATTTGTAATCCTAACCTCAAATAATGGACCCATCAAATTTAGTATATCATTAAATAAAAATTGTGAAGTACTTTTGTAGGACGACAAGTTCTCCTAAATTCTGGTTGTTTTAAGGCGTAATTAAAATACTTTTCTTATACAGTAACGCTAAGAAAATAGTACAGTCTAATTTGTTAACGCAATTTGCATAACATGTCCCAGAATTCCACCCGGAACGATGCTGAAACATGCAGACTTGAGTTGGTATGAACAAATCGACATATTACGAATGCAGATTATGCCTTGACAGAGTTTTATTTGAATGCATGTGTTTGTGAAGGTAGTTTCTCCAGACAAGGTGCTCGTGTTTGCTTGGATGAGATAATATGACTCGATTCTCTTGTTTGAATTCAAATAGAATATTTTACACTGTTGGTCATGAGTCGTATAAGTAGAAATTGTAAGACAATTAGCTTTTTTTCACAGCTAAAATCCGATAAGATTTAAAACTGCACAATAGCAGTGTTTGCATTTCTGTACTCCGGTTTGTAGGGTGAAAGATGCAGTGAAATTACTGGGTAATGTGATATAATATTTTCAAGACATAAAGTTGACAACGCGCTAGTGATATCCTTGTGATATTACAATTGTCTATAGGCTGCGGTGACGCTTACTGTCACGCATATATGATAGTCGACCTGGTCTAAAAAAATAAAATATATTCTGACAAAAGAATTGTTGTGGTCAAGGTTTCTAAGCGCACGAAGTGGTAGTCAGAATCATACATAACAATCATACAATAATTGAAGTGTTTGTAACTATTTTTTTTATATATATATAACGAAGTCGGCAAACAAGCACACGGTCCGCTTGAAACGTGACCGTAGCCACGTTCGTGTCATCGCAAGGATATCACTAGCATGTCGCCAACCCTGTGAAGATAATATGTCAGTTCTACCTAGTAATTTCACTGTCTCTCTTACTTTTCAAAATGAAATACAGCAACACAAGCACTGCTATTTGGTGATAGAAATTGTTGAGTGTGGTACCAATGCAGAGAACCTTTGTAAGAGATCTATCGCATGTGATTTTTTTTATATAAATTTCTTTTTTTGTCTGTCTGTCAGGAACGGCTTGACTGATTTTAACAGAACCATTAGTAGGGATAACTGATATTATAAGGAGTAACTGGCTACTTTCATAATTTTTATTTTCACAAATACGAGAAATAAGCGGGCGAAACGGCGAGGCGCTAGTGTGTAAGTTAAAAGTATTTTTCACCGCAAATAACTAATTTCGGTGAGCTGAGAATTAAAAAATGTGATGGTTGGTTATGCCACTATTATCGGTTTCCATCTTCGGCTTGCATATAGTTTTTTTTTTCTTTTTGATAAATTTCTGAAAAAACCTTGCTGGACTACTCAGACGTCAATTCCAGCGCCACCGAAAAAAGAGGGCGGGGCATCTCATAGGTGAGAGGTCCGATGCCCGTAATTATCACGCGTGCCCCGCGGCTGCGACCGCGCGTTAAGCTATGATAGTTCCACATCAAGAATTGTGTCTATTGCAATCCTTAATAAATCCCCTAGTGTTATGAATGCAAAAGTAAATCTATCTGTCTGTCGCTCTGTCTATCTGTCTGCCTGTCTGTCGAGCTTTTAAGCCAAATTGGTTGAACCGATTGAAATTAAATTGTTTCTCATACACACTTGAGCTTGAAAAAGGATATCAGCTACTTTTTAAAATGGGATGAAATGCGGTACAGAGGAAAAAAAGTCGCGGGCATAACTAGTAAGTCATAAACGCTCAGATTATCTAAAGAAATGTACGAAATGTAAAAGGAACATCTTTTAAAAAAAAATGTTGAACCTTTCCGGGCGGGTCCGATGGTGCAGATGGTAGTAATTCTACCTTGTGCGCCAAAGGTTGTGAGTTCGTTTTCCACCCAGGGCAAACATCTATATGATCATAACTATATTAATATTTTTGTGATTCCTCTGTTGTCTAACCCTAGTGCTTTAAGTGACTGACCACGGAGTTAGGTCAACATATGAGATGTTGTGGGAATTTAATATCATTATTAATTTTCCATTTACGAATCATACATAAAGCGTTGTAAATAAGACGTGCTTGATTAATGGCGCGTATTTAGCGCCATTTTAAATGTTAATCAATATTTTAACTTTAAATTAACTTATACACAATCGTTAATAATAAAACTACCTTTGTATAAATATAAATTAGAACGAGAGATAATATCAATTAAGAGATATCATGCGTGAATTCGACTGCAAACGGTTTATTACCCATTTTTAAAAATAAATCTGAACTATTCACTAAAATTAAAAATTTATTTTAATTTTTATTTAATGAAAATTCGAACATGTTTTATCATCACGTCAACTATAGGACTTCCTAGATATTAAGAATTACTGAAGGTAGACCTGATTCGAAGGTCGTCTGCATTGGCACTTATTTCTACCGGAAAATAGCAGTGTTTCCATTGCGGGTCTGGGTTGAAGGGAGAAAGAGGCAGTGAATTTACTTGGGAACGTGATTTAACATCATTAAGTCACAAGGTTGGATAATAAGAGCGTTTTTAGGTTGCGGTGACGCTTACTATCACGTGGATTGATTTTTGTCAGCTTAAGTCATGCAAAAAGAATTCAATAGCTAAGTGTAGGCGTTTCCAAGTAATACCCAATAGGTCTAATAGTAATCATTTCGAATAGTGTATAAGTTTGCAAACGAATTATTGTCAATAATATTATCTATCAAATATATGTATATATATGCTATGTATAGATATATGTATGACCTTAAAATGAGTTGTGGTTTCTTTATTAACTTTGGATCAGAAAAATTTAAAAAAAAGACAAATTGGCAGCTCACTACAGAATTAATAAATATTAAAAAAAATCTAATAAAGCTGCAGTAAAGCTAATGATAAGTCATATTTTCATCTTTTCAGCTATTGGAAGTCCACTGCCGGACATATGCCTTCGCAAAAAAAGGGGAATTTAGCCCATAATTGACGGAGATGCTGCTGCCCATCGCCGCCTTGTGCATTTGAGCCACACTGTTTTTATTGGATATACTCTTTGTATCTTACGACACCTGATACAGAAGGAGGTACTATTTTACTCTGACAGTATATGAATTATTGTAGATTTATTTATAATAATAAAACTTCAGCTCATCAAAGCAAGAAAAACTACATTGTAATTTTTTTTTAAGGTTGCGTTTGATCTTAGTGTTTTAACAATATTAAGTCCGCAATCCCGCGCATATCTATCTAAAGCAATCAGGCACCGTGCAGCATCAGACATGTCACTCTCTGCGGTAGGTAATTGCCGCGCGTGAGGACGCGACGTGCGCTGCCTCTATGATTAGTTCAACAATTTTCCTATTAGCTTAAATAATATGTTGGCTTAATTGATGACCCGAGTTGGGAGAGCGAGCGTTTGTCTAATATTCAACTACAATTAGGAATGAGTACAGTCACGTATGTCTGTATGTATATGAAAATATTATGTATGTCTATAAAGTGTTAGAGAAAAACAATGAAATACATAATGTTAATACAAAAATTTAATATAAGCTCGCAGATCCCACCACACGGTTCCTTCAAATAAATAATTTATTCAAGGGCAACTGTATAAGATTCTCCAATAATATACCAGACAGTAGGTACATCAGATTTATTAAAAAATAAATTTAAAAATTATGTAAGAATAAAGTAATTTCAAAAGCAAAAATTACAAATATTAATAATAAAATTGCCTGGGATTGAATTCGTCTAACCTAGCTTTAAGATAACGGTTTGTTAGCTCCGACACCGGTAGGGGTTCCATTAACACTATTTAGTGTAAATGGAACCTTTATTACCACCTGATCTTCTTGCAGATTCCTTTCTGGTGGCTCGTGTAATGAACCTGCATTAATGGTTGTCAGAATCATCACAATTATAAATATCATACAAATTAGTACTCATATAACGAAAATTGTTTTATTTATTATATTTGACGTTCCGAAAGTGCTTTAATTTGATTTAAATTTTATTCGAATTAAAATATAACTTCCAAAAGTCTATTTATATTAAAGAATAAAACAGAATAATATCTCTATTGAATATTTTCTAACAATTACGCTATCAAATGTCAAATAAAATTACACAGATTGGATCAAATTCTGATTGAATTTGATCCAATCTGTGTAATTTTATTGATATTATATAATTGTGTATTGAAACGCTTAAAAAAGTAAGGACAGTAAAAAAGTTTTTTCTTATATTAACTCGATCCGGAGATTTAACGAAATCAATGTATAGTAAAAGAACAGCATGCAAATTACGAAGAGCTTCCAGTTATCTCTCATAGATGGCGTTTATTGCAAAACGTATTATAGTGTAGATAAGAAGAAACGTATAATAGAAAAAAGCGAATCGTATTTTTTTCGCAATTTAGTTAATTTACTTTATTCTGTTCGAAGTTTTTAATAAAATCATATACATACATACTTTGGCATTTTTATTCTTTACACGCAGAAGGCGCAATGTCATGTTTGCACTTTACGCTATAGATGGATTATTAAAGAACGCCCAAATTATGTCATTTTAATTATAACATTACCGGCGAGGTACCTGCAGAGTAGAACAGTACCTTCTTCTGCATCAGTTGTCGGAAACGGGGACTAATATACCAGAACCGACAGATAGCGGTACATGTATTATGGGCAAAATTCCCCCTTTCTTGGGGAGGTCTATGTCCAACAGCTTACTTCCAATAGGTGATAAGATGAATTCTAACAGACTAAAAGGTTCTATTTCTTATTAAAGTAGTACCTAAATTTGTCAGTCCTGTGTTGTCTAAAGTCTGTAAGTCAAGAGCTTTAAGCGACTTATTACGGAATCAGGTTTATGTGTTTTTGGAATTATTTAATTAATTATTTATTAATGCCAATTATTACCTATTCTACTATCAGTTAGTAGACTAGAATGACGATATGATGTAACTTGTAACTTGATCCACCCCAAAAACTTGAGGCAATCCGAAGTTAGCAGAGCAAGTTGGGGCGCGTATGCTCTTTACTGTGTGTTTTGATGGCAGGCCCCACCTGTATTGTAATTAGTTTAACCGCCGCCGCCCCTGCCCCTAAAGCCCCCTTGGATAATAGGTGTAACGGGGGCGCACTGTCGCTCATCTTAGGCACATGATTGTCTTTAGTTAATATGGTGAAGTGGGTTGAGGTTTGTCTATGGATGCGATCAGGTTACATTTGAGAATTGGTGTAATGACGTCAGAATTCATTGCATGCTGTACCTGCGTGCTTTATTATATAAATGTATGTGGCACCACTTACCGTAACTCCATATACCACACATCAATTCAAGTTCACCAATCTTGTCAGAGAGCCTGCATCGCGCTTGCTAAGTTTTCACTACCTCAAATATATATGAGCCCAACCACTTGATTAGATCCGTGGTGCGCCGCTCATAAATGAGCAGCCTGTGCCTTATTACCCGGTGACGCTGGAACTGACGTCAGAGTCAGCCAGCATTAAGTTACCCCGAAAAAAAATGACGAGTTGTACTTGCTTTGGCAGTGCAATACTCGGCTCCGTGGAAGATTTTCAATTTTAACCAGCCAAATGACGTTTTGACCTTTCGCCAAAGTGGTGACATCAGCTTGAATGATAAGCCTATTGTACTAAATGTCGTAGATATCGGTTATATTACCGGAACCGATAGATGACGGTATATCTATCCTAATCAGTGCAACTAAAATACAACAGAGAGGTTATGAGCAGCGGAATCATTCAATATCACCATGCTAACTCAAGGTAATTATTATATTATAATTATTAAGGGAAATGTCCGAAACAGCTGAACCAATGAAAAAATCCTTCACTAATTAGTGAGATGTGATAGTTACATACATTTAACAATTCAAACCCTAGAAAAGGTTTACATAATCCCATACAACGGCAGTCATGGCGTGTCCATTCTAAGACGGAGGAGTTACTTGAAGATTATTCGAACATATAATAATAATAATAATAATAACTTTATTCAACAACAAAAGGTAACTTAAACTAAAATACATTTTGATACTTCGGTACCTAAACTAGGTCTAGCCTGTTCTTATAGGCACCTATGCTCTAGTGTGCATGTAGGTGTGGATTTGTGTCTACATTGTCTAGTGTAATACAAAGCTTGTTAATTCAACACATTATTTACGCACACATTATATAAATACACAGAATATAATGCTAAGCCAGTACATACAGTATACACAAACAATAATAGTAACAATAAATGTAGTCCAGTCTAGCATAATATTGTTAGCAATTCCTCTGTCTTGTTGTAGTCTAATGTCAAAAGCCATTCCCATACAATAAGAACATCAAACGTAAGATGCAAACTGCTGTTTTCTTGGGTAAGATTGCTCGCGTAAATTTAAGGTTTCTACTAGTATGGAGTCACGGACAGCTTTGTAAAAAATAACAAACTAAGTGACATATAATCATATAGCTCAATAGGGTGCTCCAATAGTTACACTATAATACCAAACACCCTACAAGCACCCACCCCCTAGGGAAACACCCCGAAATACCATAACACATAAATAGCCATACAATTTCCGAATCACGGTACACCATTAAAAGTTCCCTCGCAATCTGAATTGACACAATTATGTCGCGGCAACATCAGACGATTGCAAATTTGTTGCCAAGGGGAAGCGAGGGAAATATTGACAAACACGGTTTTTGCTTGCTCCTTGTGTGTGCCTCGGTTGGTTATTTCGTTACGCTTCCTTATTTCGAATTGATTCAACAATTGTATAGATTCGTTTTCTATTCATTTATTTTACCTTTCTACGCTTCGACGTTGGCATATTATGGTTTATAGATGAGAAATGATGAAAGAAATAAATCGTTTGATGTGTTATTTCTCAAAAACGTTTTATTTGTTACAGTTGTGGGTGAACAATATTTGCTTCAATCAGGTCAATGGACGAGATGTTGTGGAAATTTATATAGGTATTATATTTGTTTATTTATTTAAATCAATAAATATAATGAGCTATTATTTTTTATAAATCGCTTAAAACACTTGTGTTACAGACATCAGACACGAGAGAAAACACAAATGTATCATAATATGTTTAACATACTGACACAGTAAAAACACAAAAGAAATTATAAAATAGAAACTGAAAAATAGTTAACCTTAAGTTCGTGGACGTGATCTTAAAAGCCCCATACAAAATAACTCTATGCAATATTATATATTTAATTCATAATATAAATGTTTGTGGTGGGAATCGATACTGGGACCAATACCAAATATTCCACCGTGCCCGCGTCACGGGATTTTTCGAATTTAGCTATAACATTAACGATCCCATGAAGCAGATGGTAGTGATCCTGTCGTGTGCGCTAATAGTTAGTGGTCCGATGATATTTATATTAGTCCTGTGTCTGGGTGTTAAATAAATGTGTTTAAGTAGTTTCAGCTACTTATCTCGAAGTCAGGTCAACATATGCTGTCTGATTTGTTATATAAAAAATTACATATTTTTGATGTCTGCATTGATACCTCACTCTCACCTATTTCTATCGTCAAATTGCAGTGTTCGGATTGCTGTGTCAATCTCTGGATAAATGTGACGTAATATCTTCCGTGATGTACCGGCAGAATAGAAAAGTACCTCCCTCTGTACCAGTTGTCGTAAAAGGCGATGATGGTATATCCATCCGAATCAGTTAAGCTCAAATGCATAGTGCGGGGATGAGCAGCAGCATCCCCGCCGTGCAAGCTACAAAATTCTTCCAGTCTCGGGGAGGCCAATATCCAGCAGTCGACTTCTAATGGCTGATATGTTGAATATCTTCAAGGTTGGCAATGCGCTAGTGATATCCTTGTGATATTGCGAGCATCTATAGAGTGCGGTGCCGATTTCTATGATACCTGCTGTTTATTGCTGACCTGGTATTTTACAATAGAAAAAAAACATTTTTATTATGCTTCTATTACAAATAAATAGAAGACATCTTGTAGTGAACTGCGATATAACTGTGTTACACACCGTTGTAGTAAAACATAATTTGCAACACCAAAACTAATTCCTGTCAAAAACATCATGCTTTCACCAAACCGTTGCCAACGCTGAGAGGGCCCGACGTCTGCTCAATGAAGTCTGAGTGCCGTGAATAATCAGGAACAAGGGATTTTGTGTGAGACGGACAGACGGGTACGCGTGACTGAGCCGGCACAATTGGGGTGCATCGCCTTCGACGGAATAGCCAAAAATGAGTCGGGGTATTAAACACGTTATGGTACATTTACTTTGGGAAAGGAAATACGAAATTATGGGAGTATTGAATGTTTGCGATTTGTTTATTCAATTACGACTCAAGTAAGTAGTTATTGAGTTTGTAGGCCTATTTTTAAAAAAAAGGGTCAACTTAAGAAGTATAATTAAAATTAATGTTCACACAAAATCTCATTACCCTGATTACCAGATAAGTTGCTAATAGTACTTGTTTAACAAGTGCTTTAAGAGTTAGAAGTAACTGAGGAATCACAAATATAATTCTTAAATACATTTTACAAATGACCTGGGTGGGGATCGAACACACGACCCTGGGCGCATAAGGTACATGAGGTTTTACAAAGGTCATATGCTTTGGTGCCTCACTTTCACCTATTTCTAGCACCAAATAGCAATGTTCGCATTTATTTGTTCCGGTTTGAAGGGTGAGAGAGGCAGTGAAATTACCGGGTAAATAAATGTGACTTAGCATCTTTAGATTAAAATTACAGCGTTGGGGACATGCTAGTGATATCCTTGTGATAACAGTAGCGTATTAATAGATTAACGATCGAACTGAAGGGCTACATACACAAGAGTGGCTTCAAAAATATGTTAAAACCATTTTTGTTGAAAAAATGCTTCTATGGAGTAGACGAGTATACCGGCGGTAGCAAGCATTGCTATTGAAATATAAAATCACGTTGTTAATTTGAATCGTCTTTAAGATTCAAATACTTGTATTTTGAATTTTTTTTATCGAAATTTTTAGTAAATTATCTTTGTAACATAATTACAATTTAATTTTTCTGTGTAATTTTTTTTTTGTATTTGTGCTCGTCAATTTGTAATGTATTGTTTGTTTTTTTCACACAATATACCACTTAATTCTACTGAAATAAATCGAATTGAATTGTAATAAATTGAAATGAATTGAAATAAATTGAATGGTGTAAGCTGCGGTCACCTTTATCATCGAGTGTGCTTATAACCTGTATGTAGCTGTAGAAAATACAGTATAAAATCAATTAATATAGATGAAATGACATCCTAATTGATTGAAGCTACACATAAGGTTTTAAACTATTCCTGAAGTATCTCATTAAATCAAAAATAAATTATTCTATTCGTTACAGTTTATAAGTCCACAGTACAGGTGGCGTTAGTAGTTTTAAAAATAACCTTCATTTTTATTATGTATATGTTTATTGTTATTGATATATTTTTAACTATCTTTGATAATATAGATAAGTAATCGCTTTTAATATTTACATTTTAATTACTGTTTCCAATGTTATATAAATCGATCAATAAAATCATTTGTATCACTAAATTACTTCTATAAAATGAAGTTAGATGGCAGCACACGTACAAAACTCTAAATTAGTACTTAATATCTTATCTTAAGAAAGATCGCTACAATGTTAATCTTATAACTGATTTCTATATATTTTTAAATACTTTTCCTTATTCCATTTATGCAATAAAACCTCTAAACTTCTTTTTAAATACGAAATGTTTACATTTCTAGTTCCTTAATATTTAAATAGATGTCGCTACAAGTTTCGAATAGAACTTATATGATTTTATGTAGCAATTAATGAACTACGCTTTTATATCGACACTGAAATTTGGACGAGACCAGGTGTCGCTTACTTTGAATATTAAATATATCAGAAAAAGCAATGAGGCAAGGTTTTAGGCCTCCCCAACAAAGGAGGAATTTTGCCGCGCTGGGCAAGCGTTTTGGCAATTGCGGAGCGCTGCTTTCGCGACGAGGATACTGCTGCCTATCCCCACCCTGTGCATTTGAGTGACACTGTTTCCAATGGATATACCACCACTTGTCGGTTCTGGTACTTAATTTAACTGTATCGGTGTCTCACGGTAATTATTGACGCAAGAATTAATCTAGCAGTTCATCCGAATCAGCGTAGTTCAAAGAGAATGTGATGATTGGTATTTGTTAAGTACCACGCCTGCCCAGCGTTCCAATCACTAAATAAGTGTGAGAGAGCTACAAATACATAAAGCTGCTCAAGCTACATACTTATACGAATTGCTATAGTTTATACAACATCTCGGCAGCGCCGTGAGATACCGGCAGAGTAGAATAGTCTCCCCCTGTAACAGGCAACTAAGGTACCAATACCGCCAGATTGCGGTATATCCATCCAAAACAGTGCAGCTTAAATGCACAGGGCGGGAATCGGCAGCAGCATCCCTGTCACAAAAGCTGCGCTCTGCGATTACCAACACGCTTGCCCAGCGCGGCAATTATGGCCAAAATTTCCCCTTTCCTGGGGAGACCTATGTCCAGCAGTGGACTGTCAATAGCTGACATGATAATGATGATGATGATACAACATCTTAAACATTTACCTGACTCCGAGGTAAGTCGCTTAAATCAATTGTTTTACGGATATCAAACAATATCACAGGAAGAATCAGAAATATACCACTTAAATACATGTTTTAGCACCTAGACTTATAACAAACACAAATATCATAATTATATATGGTGTTGTTTGTTAGTCCTGGGTGGGGATAGAACCTATGACCGTTGGCGCAAAAGATCACTACCATCGGGCACGTCAAAGTATTGTTGTAATTTTATTTTCTGTATTTACAGAATTGTAATTATAACAAAAACACATATAAAATAAAGGTAGTTAGAGTCGCCTTTGTGCTTCGGCGGCTGCTATCGAAAATATTGGGGTCCCGAACCCCCAGAGAATCTTACGCGTCATCGGTTTTGTAATTAACTAGTTGGTTGGCGACTTTTTGAGCAAATTTTATTGAAACGGCCCCATTTGAAACTCGATTTTATTCATAATTTCCGGGGTTAACTTAATTGTGTTTTTCTAATTTTTCTTAATTGACGCCTAACAAAGATACTGCTTAATTCAAACAACACTGGTTAGAAAATATAGAATTAAGAAATGTAAGAAAGACTAGCTTTCCGAAATTGTCCACGAGGTTTTATGTTTCATAGGACAATGACATATGACACTCCTGAGGATTTATTGTTGTACCGGGATAAAGTCTATGTCATATAACATGTTTTAATGTAATATATCTTCATCATGATCATCATATCAGCCATAAGACGTCCACTGCTGGACATAGGCCTCCCCAAGTAATCTCCAATAGGACCGGTTGTATGCGGCCTGTGTCCAGCGCAATCCTGCGGTTTTAGTCGTTGTAGTTAGATCATCGGTCCATAATGCGGGTGGACGCCCTACGGTGCGCTTGCCGGTATGTGGTCTCCATTCCAGAACCTTACGACTCCATCGGCCATCGGCTCTGCGTACCAAATACCCTGCCCACTGCTACTTCAATTTACTAATCCGCCGGGCAATGTCAATAAATTTGGTTTTGTTACGAATCTCGTCATTCCTGATTCAATCGCGCGAAGAAACTCCGAGCATTGCCCTCTCCATAGCTTGTTGAGCTACTTTTAGTTGGCCAATGAGGCCCATGGTAAGAGACCAAGTTTTGATGCCGTAAATCATCAATATATCACAAAGTTGGCCAAAAAGTCAGTCAAAAAAAAAGGCAGACCTCATAAAAAAGGTTGTCTGCATTGGTAGCTCACTCCCACTTATTTCTACCGCCAAATAGCAGTGATCGCACTGCTGTGTTCCGGTATGCAGGGTAAGAGAGGCAGTGAATTGACTGGAGGACGTGGCATAATATCCTCAAGTCACATGGTTGGCAAAACGTAGTGAAATCATTGTGATACTACGAGCGTCTGCAGTGGCGCTTACTATCATGCGCACTGTAGCATGTTTGTCGATCTGGTCTAATAAAAAATAATGTAAACCATTCAAAATTCATGTAAATTATAGCAATGGGAAATAAAATTTGCATAGTTATTCGGAAAGTAAACATGTCTAAACACGTCTGTTTAAATCTTTCTGAAATAAAGCAACATTTTATTTAAGTTTGCGACTCAATGGCGATATTTCAAAAATTATCTAGATTATATAGATAGATCATAAAAGCTCTTTGAGTTAATAGATAATCTGAAGTGCATTTTAATACGCAAGCCT
The DNA here is from genome assembly GCA_020976665.1 of Heortia vitessoides. Classification (NCBI taxonomy): domain Eukaryota; kingdom Metazoa; phylum Arthropoda; class Insecta; order Lepidoptera; family Crambidae; genus Heortia; species Heortia vitessoides. Next base: position 344,437 of record JACJUM010005602.1, read on the forward strand.
AAATATAAAATCCAGAAGAGACCAATCTATAACAGCTAAGCTAAAACTAACAAAAAAACCCGTGAATATTTAAAAGGAAAATCATTTCGATATAAAAGCATTAAAACATTAAAGTATTTTAATTCAATTTCCGTTCAGGCCCGGGAACAATACGACAGCTATATACACAAAAAAAAATTCTACTCGATAAACCAAAAAATCCCTTACAATACGCGGGAAGAGGGCGGGAGGGCGATTGTGTAAAAATCAAAGAATTAATAACGTTGGGGAGAAAATAAAATCGGGCAGAAAAAGCAGCCCCAATCGCACAAGTGGCTATCCACCTATAATCAGTCTGGAACAATATTAGATGGCGAGGCGAGAGAAACGGCGGATTGATTTCTGCTTTCTAAAATCTGGGTCAATTTTGTATACTCCAGTACAAATAGGACAGAAGTTGACCGCTGTCCTCCGAAGTAAACCGGAGACAGAAGTAGACCTCCCATAAAAGTATTCTACTTCCACAACTAACTTATTCTTTTCTTCAAAGTTACGATACACTGCAGCACGACAGTGTTCTTATCTCATGCATCAAACACATATGACTTTGTTTAATTCCTGGGTGTTTTATATTGTACTAATTAACCAACAGACGTTTTCTTATGTTAAATTGTTTAAAAATATTGCAACTTTAAATTAAAATTTGATCATCATTATCATACCAGCCGTAAGAAGTCGTCTGCTGAACACAGGCCTTTCCAAGTAAGGAGGCTTTTTGCCTATAATTGCCGCGCTAGGCAAGTGTGTTTGCAATTGCAGAGGGCAACTTTTGCAACGGGTATGCTGCTGCCTAATCCTGCCCTCCACATTTAAGCTGCACTGTTTCGGATGGATATACCGCCATCTGTCGCTTCTGGTACCTTAGTTGCCTCTTACGACACCTGGTACAAAGGGAGGCTATTCTATTCTGCTGGTACGTCTCGGCATAGAATATAATTTTAATATAGATATAAACTATCTTATCTCTGAAATTGGATCCAACTGTACACAGCAAGAATCCCGGATAAACAACGTGACACAAAATTTTTATATATAAAGATGTAAGTATTATGTTTCTGAATGCACTGTTGTCTGATATCCTTTCAGGTACGTTTCTTGGAGTCAGACCTATGTATGGCATATTGTGCAGTAATAATTTCTAATTATATTGCTTATTATTGCTGTGTTAAAATTACTAGGTAATGTGACATTATATCCTCTGCTCGCAAGATTGACGACGCGCTAGTGTTTCCGATAGGTAATGAAAGTAAAGGGTACCCGATCAACCTGGGCCATTTCTTTGGTATGCCTACATGCACCGTAGCTGTAGCTACATAGTTTAGAATAGTGTCGGTAGAGGTAGTAGAACCGACCTCCTCGAATGCAAAGAGAAAACATGGATAAGAGCATCTATGTAGCGAAGCTACACTCTGCGATTCCCACCATGATTGCCTCACACGGCAGTTATGAGCAAATTTCTCCATTTCTTGAGGAGGCGTATGTTCAATATTGTATGCTATAAAACTGATATGACGATGTTGATGACTGTAGTGTATTGAGTATTTTTATTGATAACGCATATGATCTTTTCATTAATTATATTTACCTTAATTTTACTGAAACGAACTGAAGTTTGTTACTTTTACCGCAAGAAATACAATTTGGACGCATCTTTACACAAATAACCAGGACTGTAATTTATTTGAAAAATACTACCTGACTGAGATCTTGTTACACATTTGATCAAAAAAGGCCAACATCATTTCACTGATAGATCACAATTAAGACCTTCATGGCGAAAAATTCCGATATTCAGAATTTTAATTTATATTTCTGTCTTGTTTGTCTAATAATTATATACTTCACACATTATGAAATTACCCGGTAGCTCAGATGGTAGTGATCCTGTCTTGTGAGCCAAAGATCGTGGGTTAGATCCCCACCCAGGACAAATATTTATATGATGATATTTATGTTTGATCTGTGTCTGGGTGTTATATACATGTATTTAAGTAGTATATTTGTGATTCTTCTGTTGTCTGATGTCCGTAACACAAGTGCTTTATTACGGAATCAGGTCAATGTATGAGATGTTGTGGAAATTAATTATTTATTTATTATTTATCGAAAATGTTATTCTATTGAATGTAGATACGAGATTTAAAGCATTTAAAAGCTGTTAAAAAGTGGTTTTATTATATAAAGTAAACATATACTCATATATGTAAACAATTTTTTTTAATCTGTATATGCGCGAGCACCGTTAGCGCGTCCTGTCAATTAAGCTGTCATTGTCAAAGACATATCTGTATTTTTTTTTTGAAATGTTATTATAATTTTATATTAGTTTAATTAACTAATATTAAGTTGTAAAAATCGAGAGGTGATAATTTTAAATTTAATGTGTCGTTTGTTTATTTACAGGTAAGGTTTTGGTAAGTTGTGTAAATATTATCTGATTGTTTTTTTATTTATGTATTTTTTTAAATTTTTTAATTATGCAAAGGCTGAAAAATTTTTAAAATTACAACTTTTCAGCTGCTTTTGTGGCCACAAATAAGTGAGATTTTTTGAATGATTAAAAAACACTCATAAGAGTTTCCGCTAATTGCCTTCCCCGCGGGACCGCGCCCCATTTTGTTATTAAACGTAAGCAGATTTGTGTATTCATTGTAAACGCCCGGCCCGCGATCTCTTCCCTGGTAATCTCACTCGAGATTCGAGAATCCATCTTGAAATCGGACCGTTCGTTTCTGCTTAATTGTTTCTTTTGTTGTCAAGATGCTTTATGCAACTTGTAAAATCATTATCTTTTTATCTATCTGGAGAATTATATATTTAAAGGTTTGAACGATTAATATTTTTGTACGTAAATGTTGCAACTTAAATAATAAATCTATTGCTAATCTAAATCGACGAGGCGTAGATGGTAGTGATCTTATCTTGTGCACAAAAGGTCGTGGGTTCGATTCCCATCCAGAACAAATATTTATATGATGATATTTATGTTTGAGTTGTGCCTGGGTGTTAAACATATGTATTTAAGTAGCATATTTATAATTCCTCTGTTGTCTGGCGTGAATAACACAAATGCTTTTAGCGACTTACCACGTAGTTAGGATAATGTATGAGATGTTGTGGGAATTTATTTTTATTTATTTTATTATTTTCTAATATGAATGTTCTATAGTATAACTGCATTAATGGGTCATGGAAAATATGTTTTATACTTCAGTTATAATGTTTAATTTTTTACTTATTATTATTGTATTTTATAATTTCGTCACGCAAGTGAATTGTATATTCTTGTTAAAAATTATAGAGATTTAAAAACAATAAATAAACAAAATTGGGACGCCATACCTATATGGTACTTTCACAAATATTTATGTAATAAATATTTGTCTTTGTTCTGTGTCTGGGTGATTAATGTCTATTAAATAAAGTATAATGCTTAAGATTTCTCTCTTCTCTGCTGCGTATATAACACGCGACTTCTCTTGGATAAGGTCAATGTATCAAATGTTGTGTGAATTTATTAAGATTACAATATTTTATAGATTTCCGCTTCCGGGTTTTACTGCATGTTCCACTCTGAGGAAATACTCTCCCTAATCACCAATTGCCATAAAAGGAAACAAACAAACAGAGAAACTTTCGTATTTACAATTTTAGTGGGTGAAGAACTTAAAAAATAAAAACAAATGAAGCCGTGACTCAGCACCAGACAGTCAAAGATTTAAGGGCCAGCCGTTTCGACATTTACATCTAACAAACAGCCAGATATACAGACAGACAAAAAAAATCTCATTTTGTTGTAAGCAATGTTCATATTATCATACACTAATTTTAAAAGGCATATTATTTTTTACCGTTGGTAGTTCTAAACAAGTTAGAATATATCGTAATACACTGCAATAAAACTTATAATTATGTTAAATATGCAGTCGAATGAGCGCAAGATTAAACATTTGTATTCGTAATATTTTACAAAAAAAAACATTTGTCCTTCAGAGATATGAAGTAAAAAAAACATCTTAATCCATATAAAGGAGTATAACACTAAATACTAGATGCATAATGACATCCGGTCTTCATAGTCATGTCTAGACATGCCAGAATACCACAAACATGTCACCAATCTTGCGATTTGTCACAGTTCCCCTGAACTTTATATAGTAGTATGACCACTGCTATTTAGAAGCAAAGAAAGAGTTAGGAACTCATTCTCGCAACCCTGGTGACCTTTTTAAATATTTAATTAGACAAGACCTTTGATCTTGATACAAGCTTTTTCTAACCCGGTGCTATTAATAGAAACCAATATCGCAGCAGATACTGCCACACATGAAGACCCCTGCTCAGCCTTCCGTTCCTCCGGAATGTGGCTTCTGCCAAAAGCGGGGTAGGTGACGCCCACTTCTGGATTAGTAATTCAAGGCTCTGGTCAATTTATGTTCTATGTACAATGAGATGAGAACTGTCCAAGTCCAACCAGACATTATAATAAGTTTATATAACTTATATATATAATATCTCATATAGAGGTATTATGTCTACCCGTAAAAATTACATTACCTGGCAGTTTATACTTGTAATAAAACCATTTATATTTCGTAAAAGTAAAAAAAAATCTAAATAATTTCAAAAACAGCTTGTTGCTATACAAATAAATCTAAACACCTTTAATTTTGAATTCAATGCTTTAAAATGTACAGCAGAACATCTGCACAGTAACATACGCCAAACTTCAAGCATAATTATGTTTAAATTAAATAGCCATGAACCATTCGCCCTTCCCTTACAGATGATAGCGAATAATATGCGTTACAACCCTTTTATGCGATATATTTTGTTCTGTACATTGTTTTTTTATTAGACGGCAAAATTCCCAGTTTCTCGGAGAGGCCTATGGTCAGCAGAGGATTTTCAATGACTGATATGATGACCATGGGGTGTCGGCAATCAGAATGGTGTCACCCCTAGTTACCAGATGTAATACGAGACGATTGGGAATCGGAAGTGACAGATGCAGTATATCCACCCGAAATAATGTAGTTCAAATGCGAAACGATCTCTGATTGCAACCACGCCTACCCAAGGCAGAAATTATAGGCTGAATCCACCAACGTCAAAGTGCTATAGTTGTTGTAAGTATGTTGAAATAGTTAAATGAGAGGCATGCCTAAACTAGGCATACACCAAACGAATTCTAAACCGAAGACCACAGGGTCATCATTATAAGTTCTTTCATGAGGTAGACCTTACTTATTTCTATCGCCAAATAGCAGTGTTCATCAATCTAGTAGGCAATGTGACATAATATCTTCAAATCACAAGGTTGGGAACGCGCTAGTGTTCTTCTTGTGATATTACGAGCGTCTATAGGCTCCAGTGGCGGTTATTTTCTTGAGGGTTGTATGCCTACCTGGTCCTAAAAAAATTGTTCTATCATACATAAAAGCTAAAGCAAATCTTGATTACAGAATTACGAACGCAGTAAAACATAAGTTTCCGAAGGAAAAGCAAACTCTAGAAAGCAACAAAAGTAGTGTAATCATTGAAACAAAACATGACATTACAGGCAAGACACCAGAACTTTGCAGACAGAGCGGCGATCAAATCTTGTTACTAAATAAAGATTCCATGGACTCCGATCCAATGGTATGAAGTATTGAGTAATTATCAGCACATATCATCGCCATGTCATGATCGTATCGCCAGCCTCCATTGAGTATACGTCACAATCAGCTGTTCGGCCAGATGTCTGCGCGTACGCACCGTTACTGCGCCAAAAGATCCATTCACACATTTTTTTTTAATTACCTCCCGTCAGCTGACACGCCGGTTTTACGAATTTTGTGAATGCGGTTTGTCGGGGAATGTTGTTTAGGGATGTACTTTTTTATCGATACATATGGTCTTTTGAATTTGCTTTCATCGCTAAATCTACAATTGAAACTAACATATTACAATCCAATTACCTGTACTAATCCATAGCTAAAAAGTTAGTTAAACTAAGAGCTAAACAGAGAAAACATTCAAATATTTGTTTGACCAATGTGTGCAAAATACATGGGTCCGATGGAGAAATACTTTTTATGTAAATATTCTTATGATTTAGTGATTAAGTCACAATAGGACAAATTAAAGAGATACAGTGTCTACATTTACATCTCGTTACACACATCTTCATTCATCATTACAGCCATTGGAAGTCCATGCTGGACTGCTGCCCATCCCCGATCCGTGTATTTTAGCTACAATGTATCGAATACCGCTACCTGTCGGTTCTGGTACCTTAGTCGACTTTTATGACACCTGGTACAGAGAGAAGTACTATTCAACTCTGCCGGTACTCCACGGCCAATACACGTAGATCAATAAATAATGGGACACACAAAGTGAATAGTACCTTAACTGAGACACTTGTAAACCTTTTTTAGTACACTACTTATATGCCGAATAAACGTTCCGCACACGATGTCAAGCGATATTATAGTTTAGTATATGAGTACTGTAGTGTAGCAAGCGATATATATTTTTATTTATTTAACTTTATTGCACAAAATGTTACAAAATGTACAAATGGCGGACATAATGCCAGATGGCATTATCTCCCAGTCAACCATTACACAAAACAGAGAAAAAATATAAGGTGGTGCAGACAATATATATACAAAATAGATAACCGTGACATACATATTTGTATAAATAAACGCAATAAATGCATATGATATAAAATATATATATATAAAATAACGTACATCAGAAATAGGGTTATAAAGTTAGAGAAGCAGCATCAGTAAATAAAGTACGGAGGAGACAGCGTTTCAGGATAAATTTGTTTGGGGATTGCTTAATATTCATTCCAGAGACGTATAGCTGTCACTGTAAAAGAGTTTGTCAAAAAACTAGAGTGATGAGAAGGTGTTAAGAGCGAGGGAGTATTAGAAGAACGGAGATTACGTTCGTGAGAGGAAGATAGGAATTGGAATCGTGAATATATCTTGCAAGGTTATTATTATTAGTGAGTGCTTGTAGCTTTTTATATCACCAGTTCTCTAGTAGCTCCGCTGTCTCTCCGCTCAGTCTTCAAATCTTAACACTATAATTCAAACTCTGCTGTTTGGCGGTAGAAATATCAACTAATTCAGTCGATCTTTGCATTAGTTTTATTGCATTGGACCCGTGAAGCCTCGGATAGCATTTGATTGTCCCCTGGCGTGGGAAAAATTGCAGGTTCGTGTCCCGCCTCTGGTAATAATGATATAGTAAATTCCCACAACATCTCATAGATTGACCTGACTCCGTTGTACGTCATTTAACGCACTTGTGTCACGGACGCCAAACAACAGAATAATCACAAATATACTACTTAAATACATATATTTAACACCCAGACACAGAACAAACACAAATATCATCATATAAATATTTGCTCTGGATGGCAATAGAACCCACAGCTCTTGGTGCGCAGAATAGGATCACTACCATCTGCGCCATTGGGCCTGTCGAAAAACTACCATTGACATTTTTACGTGGGTTTCCTGGTATTACACATAATTAATGTTCACATCAAAAAGTTTAGTGTTACTTGGTCAATAATTGCTTACGTTATATATTTATGTAATTTTGTGTCACTGTGTTTGACTGGGATACACATGATTGCTTATTGTGTGCAATTTGACTTGAGAGATATGATAGTTTATATCTCAACATATCGTCACAATATTTATTTCATAATATACCTATAGGTTTAGTCAACAAAGGGCAATATTTATAGGGTAAGCTAGTAGTTATAAGCGTTGATTATTTTAAAATAATAATTTTAGTAAAAAATATTTTTGATACGTACATTTATCGACAGTGTCCTTCACTATTTTTGTATTGTATACGCATGGTGGATAGGGGAGAGGCGGCCTTGTCGACGCATGAGTGCGTATTGTGAGGAATTCCGAAGGTGTGTTTTGTGCTCTGGGTTGTACTTCATACAGTTTGAATCCTGTGAATAAGGAGACCATAGATTTTAGTTTTCGGGCGTCCAATAAAGTGTTTAATTTACGAGTAAAGAGAATAATATTGAACTTGGCATGGAAATAATAATAGCTGCTAATAAGCGAAGATCTGCCAAAATGGGCTAAAATTGACACAAGGTAGACCAAATATAAAAATATTTTTGTAACATCGCTCTCATCTATGTCTACCAAATAGCAATGTTTGCATTGCTATGTTCCGATTTAAAGGGTTAGAGAGATTGTGAAATTATTGGGTACTGTGGTATTAGTAAATTTCAAGTCACAATATTTGCGACGCTCTAGTGATATCGTGGTGACAATAGACTGAGGTGACTAAATATCACGCAGACGGTATGCTTGTTTGTCGCCTTGGTTAAATAAACAAACTTCAAGAGGGTTATTGTATAAAATCTATACTTAGTGTTCGAACTAAATTTAAAACACAAAAACAAATTAAATAGAAAAAGAAAAGAAATATTAAGGCCAAAATCATTTAACAGTCATAAAAGTTGATATGCTCAATCTTTTTCTTGATTAAAAATTTATTTAAAAAAATTATAATTATATTATACGTACCATAAAATGGTGATATTTCATTTAGATTTGTAAGTTTTAATATCTTCCCAATTTCAATCCTTAGTGACTCATTTTAATGCTTCGAATATGAGAGCGCATTTTTTTCTTTTCTTTCTGGAATGGAAACTACGCGCAGGAAAAGAATATTCACCCAAAAGATGGACGAAGAATTATAACTAGAATAACACATTTGAGCTTGGTGTAAACCGCATACAACCGGCTACATTGAAAATGTTTTGGGAAGGCCTATATCCAGCAGCAGGCGTCCAATCGCTAAATTTTATTTGTTCTTTAAACATACTGTGTATAGAAAACAAAGTTAAATATATTGTGTTTCTCTTTTACCGGCGACATTTGAACCAAAACCGATAAAAATTAGACAACTGACATGAGAATATGCGAAATCAAACGTCCTAGTCCCCTAACACCCGCGTCCACGCACGTGTGTGCATGCGTGCGAACACACACACATACGCGCAACCGTCCCACTTGTCGCACGCGCACCTGTCACAGGTGGATCATCAGCTGTTACCGTGTGTCCCGCTCACTCGCCAAAAGTATTTCTAAAGTGATATGTCTGCCTAGGTCTGGTACATGTATGCTAATGATTTGCTTGATGTCTCGTAAATTGTGATGTTAATCCAGCGATTTATCATATTTTCCACTGGCAACACCCTTTCTTCGCTCTGGATATAAAGCAGTTTATTTAATGTTACTATTATCCTGAGATGAACCTGCTTTATTATAGTACTAGAAAAGACCGTTCAAGAGAATATCCGAGCGAGCATTTTATTTAATAACACGTCCAAAAACATACTAAAATTTAAAATATTCTTGAACAAATTGAGTCACAAAACATGATAGGATATTAAAAGCCTACCTTAAATTTAGATCGCCGCTACCAGCTGACTCTAAAACTGAGTTTACTACATCCAATGTCTGATCCACCAAAAAAGAGCCCGCTATAAAAACCGGTGCATGTTATTGCTAATAGTTCAGTAACGATTCCATTCTATTCAGAAAATAAATAATTGAGGTTTTCTAAAGATTTAACTATTCATAAATATATGCAATTTGCAGTAGTATTGCAAATATAAGATAAATGGATTTATAAAAAGAAGGTTTCGTATGACAATAGTCAAACCTTTTTAATAATTTAAAACCAAAGAGAATATAATCATTTAAAGACAATTGATGTTTCATCATCATCATCATATCAGCCATAAGACGTCCACAGCTGGACATAGGCCTCCTCAAGTAATTTCCAATAGGACCGGTTATATGCGGTCTGTGTCCAGCGCGATCTTGCGGTTTTAGTCAGATCGTCTGTCCATCTTGCGGGTGGACAACTTTCGCTGCGCTTGCCAGGTACGTGGACTCCATTCCATCAGCCATCGATTCTGCGTATCAAATGCCCTGCCCACTGCCACTTCAATTTACTAACCACCGGGCAATGTCGGTAACTTTGGTTCTATTACGAATCTCCTCATTCCTGATTCTATCGCGCAAAGAAACTCCGAACATTGCCCTCTCCATAGCTCGTTGAACTACTTTCAATAGACCAATATTGACGTTTATATTTAAATATGTTGTATGTCATTGTCATTCCAAAAGTGTATAAAATGTTTATTTTAATGAATTAAATGTATTTCTTGTGTGTCATGTATAAAATAAAACACAGGTTATATACTTCTTCAATTAAACTTTAAATTTCGTTCGATGTGATGAGGAGATACATTAAAATATATACCTATACTTATTTTGAATAGTCCATAATCTTTTGGATAATCTATACTAATATTATAAAGCTGTAAAGTTTGTTTGTTTGAACGGGCTAATCACAGGAACCACTGGTATATTTATAAATATTTCTGTTTTGCATAGTCTCTTTATTGAGAATGGCTAAATATACCTCCAAAGTAGTAAAACTACCACGCGGATGAAGTCGCGGACACTGCTAGTCAGAGATAAATCCAATAGTTAGCAATGTTATGTTGAACAGATTGAGTCACAAATTACCAGTTCATCAAAGTATGCATCCGGAAGACTGCACTGCCGCTGATCAAGGGTAGATATCACGCTAGTGATATCCCTGTAATAACATAGGTGGCTATATGTTACGATAACGCTGACGATGTTTGGCATCATTGTTAAAATATATAAAAATGCGCCATAAACCTAACTTACTAGAGGTAGACCACTAGCAAGAGTCGTTTGCATAGGTACCTCACTCTCTACCGCAAATGGCAATGTTCGCATTGCTGTGTTCCGGTTTGAAGGGTGAGAGAACAATAAAATAACTAGGTAAATGTGACATAGTGTCTTCAGTTCCAAAACGTGTCTCCAACGATAGTATTACCTCTGTAATGAGACGAGCGTCTAAAAGCTGCGGATTCCATCAACCATTATGGTATACTTGCTTGCTGATATCATAAAACAATAAAAAGCAGGCAAGAAATGTGTGGCAAGTACTTGAATGTCCAATAATGAATAGACATTGATCTATGCATAGATTTAGATGCATAGATATCACTAAGCATGCATAGATATAGCTAATTATTAGTGACCTTAACCTGTGGAAGACGGTTTCATCATGCCTTCGTTCAGGGACCTACCACTCTTCTTTTTTGTTGTTCTGTAGGGAAATTAGGCCTATAAAAGAATATTCTGAAACGTGTAATGGTGGAGCGGAAAATATCATACTACCATTTGATGGGCCCGATGGCGCAGATAATAGTGATCATGTGTTGTGCGTCGAGGGTTCGTTTCCCAGGACAAATTATACGATGAATATTTATATCTATCATGTGTCTGGTCGCTGAATATGTATTTGAGAATTATATTTGTGACTCCTCTGCTGTCGATCTGTAAAACAAGTGCTTTACGCAAATTATTTTTGTGTCAGGTCGTATGTTATGTTGCATGAATTAATACTTCCAAAATGTCTCATTTTCGCTGCTTTTATTTATCACTGTTCCTATGAATTTCTTCGTGATTCTCTACCCCATCTCTACTAACTACACTGCGAACACAGCAATCCTATTTAGCGCTAGAAATTTGTGAGAATAAATTATCAACGCAGACGACTTTATTGTAAAGTCTACTTCATATTAAGCTTTCCAATCATTTCTTTCGACACTTTATAATATTAGTATAGATTTACTATAAAATGTTGACCAAAAAGCAAATAAAATTTGTCTAACTTGTGGAATATCCGCTACGTGGTCACCATTTACAACTTTATAAGTAAATTTTAAAAATATATTCATCCTGTTTCCATAAAATTCTAAACTCGCAATTCCCACGACACTGTAAGAAAATTCAACACAACAAGGTAGTACAGGAAACATTGATCTAATTTAGAAAGCCATATCACTTGTAGCAAGTTTCGCTGATTTCAAGTGAAGTGGGTTATAAATTTCTATTAGGAAATATAAATATTTACACAGGTTTACTTATCAACTGCTAACAAGTTCAAGCATTAGCCGTGAGCTACCTGCATGCAGAGTAGTACCCTACTTCTGTACTAGATGTCGTAAGAGGCGACTGATATACCAGCACCGACAAATGGCGGTATATTCATCCGAACGGTGCAAATCAAATGCACAAAGTAGGGATGGACAGCAGCATCCCCGTTGCAAAGACTGCGCTCGACGATTGCTACCACGATTTCTCAGCGCGGAAATTATCGGCTAAATTATAACTTTCTTGGAGAGGCAGCAGTGGACTTGCAGTGGGCTTGCAATATGATGAAGAACTTCAGATGTCTGTGTACATTATACACGTAAGTCTCTAATAGCTCAGTTTGTATTAAAGAAAATAGCTGCATGTTATCTGGATGTTTCCCGTTATTTTTATAGTAAAATCTTTACATAAGAACATAAATATCATCATACCAGCTATTGAAAGTTCACTGCTGGACATAAGTCTATGCAAGAAAGGAGATTTTTGCTTACAATAATTTCCGCACTGGGCAAGCGTGATTGCACGCATCATAGAGAGCAGCTGTCACAACAGGGATGCTGCAGCCCATCCTCGCCCAGTGCATTCTGGTCCCAGTTGCTTCTCACGACACCTGGAACAGGAGGAGATACTATTCTACTTTCCTAGTACTTAAACCTAGTTCATACCCCGCACTTTCACACCAAATTAATTATGCCTTTATGAACTTACAGCTAAAATAAAAGCAATACTACACAAACACACCCGTTAATAAAGCGACTTACTAATTAACACGTCATTAGTTAGATCTATAATTCATGCTGCCGATAAATAATGCCTGCACACTATCTCATGTAATGCTTTATTCTGTAATTATTAAAGTCATTTGAGCTGCTTTTTTGCTTCATTCTATCACACGTCAAAGCTAGCAGCTGGCGTATTCTAATGTAAATAAAATGGCCGACATAAATATATATCTATCTATACGGGTACTTTAACAGCCGTTTCCATGATCTAGTAATAGCATTCATATTATAAAGTTATGCAAATGAATATATGAAAAATGCACTGTGACATCGTATATGATTACGGAGAATTTTAATACGGGTCTTGATATTACCTGTACATATTTAATTTAGGTATTTATATAAAAAAATACTGTTCGTATTTATCATCAGCATATCAGCCTTTCGAAGTCTACTGCTAGACATAGGCTTCTCCGAGAAAGCAGGAATTCTGCCTATAATTAAACGACAGAGATGCTGCTGTCTATCCTCGCCCTGTCGATTTAGGTTGCACTGTTACGGATAGATATACCGCCATTTGTCGATTCTGGTACCTTAGTAACCTCTTACAACACTTGGTACAGGATAAGGTACTATTTATTCTACTCAGCCGGTACTCTATTTCAATTCAATCAGGAAGTATTCAATTTAAATGTTATCAAGACATTTTTGAATGTAAATTAACAGTCAAGTTTATCAGGTTTTTTTTATTAGACCAGGACGACAAACATGATTACAGTCCGCGTGAAGCGCTATTGCAGCCTATAGACGCTCGTAATATTACAATGATATCTCTACTCGCACTTCTGACTAAATATATAATGTCATTTCCAGTAATTTTACTGCCTCTCTTACCCTTTAGCCGGAATTCGGTAATGCGAACACTGGCGGTAGAAACAAGTGAGAGTGAGATACCAAAGCAGACGACCGTTGTATGAGATCTATCTCATGTATAGTTTTATAAAGAAACATTGATCCCTTAGAACATAATCAGTATAGCAGTTGTGGAACGGCCATTGCTGAGAATTAGCTTTCGAGAAGGTAAACGTGACCGGAGCCTATAAACGCTCGTGAAGATATCACAAGCGTGTTGCCAACCTTGTGAACTAGAGATACTTTGTCAGATTAACCAAAATTTCATTGCCTCTGTCACACCAATGCAAAGGTAAGATTAAGACACCAATTCAGACAACTTCCATAAAGGGTCTACCTCTAAAACTGCTGCTAGTAAATACTGCTTCCCAACCCGGTCCTGTTGCATTTGAGCTTCAATTCTTCGGGTGGGTATACCGCCATCTGTCAGTTCCAAAACCTAAGACACATCTTACTGCACCAGGTACAAAAGGAGGTATTATTTCTGCCCACTGTAAATTTCATAATATATAACTATAAAATGAATACATTTGTATATTTTACTAAACACATATAGTATTTATACATATAGTAAATATACTCGTACATATAGCAAAATGCCATGGAGTACCGGCGGAGTAGTATAATACTGCCCTATGTACCTGGTGTCGTAAGAGCCGACTGAGGTACTGGAACCGACAGATAAAGGGGAGATATCTATACAAAACAACACAGTTTAAATACAACATAGCGGGAACGGGGAATGGCTTGAGCGCAGTATAATGGGCTAAAATTCCCCTTTCTTGAGCTATATGTCTAACAGTATACTTTCTACGACTGATATAATATTCGTAATATATTTAAGGTTTCCTGGTAACCCTCTTACTTATGGGATCTTGGTATTCCCCATTCCCTAATTTATTAACTGTATACATTTCAAGTGATCACTTTGCATTTTAAATGTGTATTTAAAGTGCCTTGTTGGACGCTCGTGTTAGCGGGCTTGTCATGTGTTACATTCTTGTTATGTTATGTTCTTCCATAAGTTAATTGTTTGCAACTCTTGCATTTCTATTTACCACATACTCTGCAGACGTTTGTATAAACGCATATAATTTGCGTTACATATATGTTTTGTTAACGATCCACTTTTTAGGTTAAATTGTTTTTTTTTACAAAGTATCTCATACATTGATTGCCTTTTATTTAACATTCATTTTATTAACCAGTAAATTAGTTATTATTATTATATATCATATCAGGCATAGGCAAGTTCTTTGTTGGAAATATGCCTCGGTCTAGAATTTTTGGTCATAAATGCCACGTTGGAAATGCGTGGTGGCAACTGATTTCGATCGATGCTGCTGCCCATCCTCACCCGGTATTTATTTAAGCTGCGTTGTTCATCTGAAACCGCTACCTGGCGCCTCTATATATATATATGTGTGTGTGTGTGTCTACAAGAAATATTATTGGTTATAAGGTTGTGGATTGATTTTATTTACAGTATTACAAGAAATATGATTTATTAACATAAATTACCCATTTATCTTACTCTAAAATAAAAAGAAATGACATTTAAAGTTCACATGAAACGTAAGTGCTCTTCAATTATATCAAGATTGCCTTATGTCGAAATACACAAATCAATGTGAACGTCAATCCGCGATTGAATCACGTCGTACTCTCTGATGCGCTCCCTGTCGAATTCCGTTCAAAGCTTTTTGAATTTGAATAATTAAATTCAGTCATTTTATTACATTTATGTATATATATAAATTTTAAATAAAAGTGTTCATATACAAATTCAAACATTGACTTGGCAATGAAATAAATGGTTTACATCCAAATTACAGACAGCGAACAGATAATTGTAATACTAAAAATACTTATATAACACCCAGACACATTCATCTCTTAATGATCTCTTAATGATGATCATTGATGATCTCATATCCTGGATGGAGATTGAACCTACACTCATCGGCTCAGAAGACCTGTAAACTGATGGCCGTTTGGAAATGACTAGTCTTGATATTAAAAAAAAAATACTAATATTCCCGAGTTGATCGCTGTTTGAGGCGGAGGAGAGAGCCGTCGGATGAATGGAGATATCAAATTTCCGTTTCCATAATTGACATCAAGTCAAAGTTGAAGACGGTCACCGAAAAGGACCGGAGCGATCAATTATTCAAATGGTTCAATAATGTGCGTATATATTTTTTTATACCGCAAAGGTTGCAACCTTTGGTAAACTCTACAATCATGCGGCCCGCTTGAAGCCAGTAACGCAATACTGATCCAGTTAAAACCTCTTTTTTCCTTTTTACGTACATTGCCTAAATCTATACTTATATTATAAAGGCTTTAAGCTATAAAACATTACGCTAAGACCAATAGGAGCGAAGCGTCAGTGAGAAATGTTACAAAAACGGGGGAAAGGCCACTATACCTCCCAAAGTCACTATTCTACGCGGACGAAGTCGCAGGCACTGCTAGTCTTCAAATAAAGTTAATTGTGAAATGGAAACCTCTTTTTACCAAGCCATACTAATACGTGAGTGTGTCAATGCGTTAGTATGTATGTTACAATATCAAGAATAAAAGTAGTAGACCGGCAGAGTAGAATAGTACCTCCCTCTGTACCAGGTGTCGTAAGAGGCGACTAAGGTACCAGGCAGATGGCGGTATATCATGGCAACAAAGTCAGCTGAAATGTACAAGGCGGAGATGGGCAGCAGCTTCTCCGTCGCGAAAGCTGCGCTCTGCGATTGCCAACAAGCTTGCCCAGTGCGGCAATTATGGGCAACAAACCCCTTAGTCCCGCTCAACCTCGCGAAACCTCGCGAGGTTGAGCGGGACCGACGGCGATCGCCCGAGGGCGCCTCTATAGGCTCGACCTAGTCTCGGGCTGCCATCGTTCGGACGGACAGATTGAGCCCGACAGCTCTAGGGCTGTCGGTTATCGCTCGTAGGGGCAGAGACTGCACGCGTTCGCCGGCGAACGCGGTGTACTGCTCTGTTGTACGAGTGCATGTGGAGTGTCAATGATTGAGTTGTGCCAGTAAGAGGGCGAGGAAGGGCTGCGATTTTCGCGGTTATGCTATCTGGAAGGTCGTCTAAGACGTGACGTGGTCTACAATATCGGGCGTGGACATTTTTCCTAGCGACGTATTTCGCGGAATTGGAAAGAGATAGGAATATTACTGGGTAATGTGACATAAAGTCTTTAGGTAACAAATATGATGAGTTGTGATATCCTTGTGATATTACGAGCGTCTATAGCTTCGCTTACTATTACGAATACAGTATGCTTGTTTGTCGACCTGGTTTCATAAAATACAATTGATTGAAGACCCCGAGATTGGGTTTTTTATCAAGTCTAGAGTATTTACTTCAATTTGGTCAATATCATTCTCCTAGTATGCGAACAAGTAAAATCGAAGATATCTAAATTTCTATATGTGCTGAGAGGTACCATCAGTGTATAAAAGTACCTCCCTCTGTACCAGGTGTCGTAAAAGGCGACTAAGCTACCAGAACCGACAGATGGCAGTATATCCATCCGAGACAGTGTATCTCAAATGCAAAGTGCAGGGATGGGCAGCAGCATCTCATCGCGAAAGCGCTTGCCCAGTGTGGCAATTAAGGGCAAAATTCCCCTTTTATTGGGGAGACCTATGTCCAGCAGGGGACTTCCAATGCCTGTAATGATGATGAAATTTCTATAGAACGATAAAAATTACAACTTCTAATAATAAGTCCACGCGAACTAAATCACTATAAATTTTATAGTGCTGCAGTCTCTAGACCTAAAAAGGAATCTGACGGTTGAACATTAAGTAAATTTAAATTTATCACTGTTTTAACTGCTGAGTTTACGAGTTACTTTTAATTAAGTTGGCGAGCTTCGCGGGCTGCATTTATTTTCTTTGATATTATAACTGGGGAAGTTTATAACTTAATTCTTGGTAAGAGTGGACGCACCACATGTAATTCGATCGGGATTGACGTTTTTATGTAGTCCGATTGATTCACATCTTAGGCAAGAAAGCAGTTCAAATATTATGAAAAGTCAAGCATTGATATTGGTGTCAAATGGCACTTTTTGGTAAGAAACATGTTATAATATCATCATACATAGTCCTTCCACGCTGGGCAGGCGTTGTGACTATTGAAGAGCGCATCTTCGCTGTAGTATTTAAGGCGAAGGTATAGTACAACTTTACTACTCCCGGTACTGTGTAGTAGAATAGTACCTCTCTCTATACCAGGTGTCGTAAGAGGCCACTGAGGTACTGGATCGGATGGCGGTACATCCATCTGAAACAGCGCAGCTCAATGCACAGGGTGGAGATGGGCAGCAGCATTCCCATCCGGAATGCGATTGCTAATCGCAACACGCTAATTTAGCGCGGTAATTATGGATAAAATTCCCCCTATCATGCCCAGCAGTGGACTTCCAAAATGATAATGATGAATTAATTGAATAAATAATTTGTAGGTGTAATCAAGTTACACATAAATTATAGGATATTGACCTTAAACGGGAATCTCTTTTCAATATTCAGATCAAGGACAATAGTTGAGACGCTACTTCTTTAAGTTTTTCTGATTATTTATCAAAACCAGAGATCTAGTTTAAATCTGTCAGTCTTTCAGTTAACAGAAAGTTCAACCTGCAGCCGATTCAACCAATTCTATAAATCGCACCCCTAGATAAAGGCGCCAATGCAAAATTAAAAATGCCATGCTTATTTGTGTATTTATTCAAAATGTCAATTTTTTTCAGTAAAATTTAAACAGACAACATCTTTGGCAAAGTTTATTTAAATAAGTGTGTATCATGAACCCTAATTCGATCATTTACGCCAATGTTACATTGTTGCAGTCTTCCAAGGAGTGTGATATTTATAAATAGTTTTTATTTTTCTTCGTCACAGCATCACGAGTAAACGGCTAAAACAATTTCGCTTGTGTTTTTATTTATCTTTAATTATATATAATTGGTAATATCGGCAAAATGCCCATAGATGAGATATAAGAGTCAACTAACGTACCAGAACCGACATATACGTATAAGACCGTATATCCGTCCGAAACAGTGCAGCTCAAATGTACGGGGCGGGTATGGGCAGCAGCATCCCCATCGCAAAAGCTGCTCTTTTCGATTGCCAACGCGCTTGCCCATCGCGGCAATTATGGGAATCAAACCTTCTTTCTTGGGGAGACGTGTGTCCAGCATTGAACTTTTGTTCGCTGGTATGATAATGATGATGATATAATCTTCTTTAAATTTGACATAATTCTCAGTCGTGTGACAGTTTTCGCGTTTGACGTTTGAATGAGCCCTGCAATAAGTCAAGACCACGTCAGTCGGGTCAGTTGGCAATATATTAGATCCTTACATATGAAGTTGCCATTTTGTAGAGCGACAGAATAGTTTTTTTTTGTAAAATAAATTTAATTTATTAAACTATGCACCGTTGTTATCTATACCTACTCATTGTTTATTGATGTCTACTAAAAAAACCACGGGGGCAAGAATCCATTATCTAAAATCGTTAAAGGCGGTTTGGACTGATGCATCGGAGTTGAATTTTTTCCTTTGAAAAGTTGTCCAAATTCCGAAAAAAAATGGCAATCTGTTGGAGCAATGTCCGATGGATGTTGCAGACCTTCGAATTGTAACGCATTAAATAGTGATTATTGGTTATGCAGTGTGTGATCTTAAGATTGACTAATCTGAATTGTTTAGTAGTTAGTTCTTTCTTCATGGTTTGCAGTTGCTGACAACAGATATCTGTAATCGTTTGGCCAGATTTTATAAAGCTGTAGTGAACGACACCGACGCTCAATAATTTTTTTTAGTCAATTTTCGTTTAGGGCAGGATTTGGCCTAGTCTCCAGGGTGATTTATTGCGACGAGCTCTTTCGATTATCGTACAATATCCATTTTTTTATCACAAGCAATTATTCGATTTAAAATAAATAAATTATTGTATCGATTTAGCAAAGTAACATAGCAGGTAACATGTGTTTGCAAGTTCAATTCATTTGAGGTAACCGTTCTAGTTTTTTTACTCTCCCGATTTGCTTTAAGTGGATGAATACAGTTTTGTCACTTCCTTCCAAATCCCAAAGCGTGGATCTTTAAAGTGCGTTGTAATGGGTCCGCTTCCACAATAGCGTTAATTCTTCACTTTCCACTTTGATCTACAGCCGTCCAAGGGGTTGGTTCTGAAGGTAGACATTTCTAGAAAGAAAACATTGAAACCAAAAACGTACTGTGTTTTTTTGCGACACAGTAAAACTCGTGCGACTTGTGGTGCAACTCGCACTTGTAAATATACCGATTTTTTGTGTTTTCATTATGAGCATCCATAAGCGACGTTAAAGAAGAAAATAATAAGGATAAAAACAAATGATTAAATGTTTCCAAAACTCGAGTTTATCAGCTAAATGAATTTATAAATTTAAATTTGTAATTCTTAACAAAACAGGAGATATTTCAAATCATAGTAGTCAGTACGACAAAACGCTAATTTCTTATCTAAAGACCTAATAATATAATAATATTTTAATTTGATATCATTATTACAGCCACTGAAAGTCCACAGCATAATTGCCGCGCTGGGCAAGCGTGTTGGCAATCGCGCAGCTTTCGCGATGGGGATGCTGCTGTACATCCCCACCCTATGCATTTGAGCTACACTGTCTTTGATGGATATACCGCCATCTGTCGGATCTGGTGCCTTAGTCGCCTCTTACGGTACCGAGTACAGAGGGAGGTACTATTCTACTCTGCCGGTATCACACGGTTAAAAAAATTATATATTTTAGTTAAAATAAAAGTGTCATTACAAAACTCGCTTAAATATTTCTTTAAGCTCTGACTGATTAAGATGAAAGGAAATAAAATTTATTCGCGTATTCCATTTGTATTTTATAATGACAGTGTAGTGATCCCAAGGCAGGTAGTCAGTTGATCTAAGCTATCTATTACTGGTTCTAACATCTGCAGCCGCGGGTGACCGCACCTAGACACATGTCCGCACAGCTGCCTGACTAATAAAATTGTTAGGTTGAATATAAATATAAAATGAATATTCCTGAATGATATTTTTTTAAGAACTACATACATGTAGTATAGATTGGGTAGCCTATGAAATCTATTTTATTTTTACAATACTAATTAGAAATATTTTGTTCAACATTAAGATACATTATTTGCAAAGTGTTTAAAAGACATTAAATCAGACAATTTAGTAGAAATTTAAAAATGTGTTTAAACATTAAATAAACCAAATCATTAAATAAAAATATATACACTACATGATTGTATGTGTTCGTAAAACAAACCTAAAAGTCGTAATAAAACTACTCTTTTAACGGTATTAAAACGTCGTATATTTCACTTAAAACATTTTTTTTTTCGACGTTTCCGTTACCTAGCGGCAACCGTTCTCAAGATTGACAAAATACTTTGTGTACCTGAAACACCAAAGAGAAAATGTAAAAAAATAAATGAACCGCGTTTTCGAGCCGTTAAAAGAGTAGTTTTATTATGAAGTAGTGAACGCATAAATGAAGAATAATAATATAAATCTAATAGTCAATAAATAATGAATAAAGATTTAATGATTCAATCATTTTCTAAGCGATCAACAAAATGCGTGTTCACGAACAATAACATTACGAATCCTAAAAGACTGCGTGTTATTTTCGCCAGCATTTTTTTTTCATTCTAACTACTGTAAATGATAGAGCCTGGATAAAACTCTTTCGTATACTTTTATGTTTAACATAAAACTTTTATGAAGCTAAGTAATCACATCTGCTCGTGTATGCATATGCTAGTTTGTTACTTAAGAAATAGTTGTAAAGTTGAAATGGGTATTTGCTAGTAATGGTTACAATTATTTCAGAGACATAAATACTGCATTAAGTGGTTTATGACGCAACAAATTTATGACGTAAAAATATGATGAAATTGCGAATGGAAGGTTAGTTAGGTAGTTAGTTATTTTTTTCGAAAATTTTAAATAATTTGAAGTATCAAAATATTAAATGCGTTTTAAGTAAATTTTTTACCAATAAATAATTGAGAGGATTTTGAAATTATTGGATATGATGACATAATGTTAAGACATTTATAAAATGACAAATTGTGCGCATAATTCTTTAGTTACACAGTAGGTTATATGCCGTGTGGTACCAGCAGAGTACCTACCAGACATTGTAAAGGCGACTTAGGTACCGAAACCGACAGCTGAAGGTATATTCGCTGGAAAAGCGTAGCTCAAATGCAACAGGACGGGAATGGGCAGCAGTATTCCCATTGCGGACTACGCTCTGCGATTACCTCCAAACCTGCCCAGTACGACAATTATGGAAAAATCGGCCTCTCCCCTTTGGGGAGGCCTATGTCTAGCAGTATCATTTTACCAGTGTTATTTTTAATTTTATGGCACAATATTTATAAGTACAAAATGTTTTTAATTGCTGGATTGCTGCATACAACCGGTCCTATTGTTTGGTACCAGTGGACGTTTTACGGCTGTTATAGTGATTATAATGTTTACGATTCCATTTATTTACATCCACAGTTATAGAAACGATTGTTTATTTTTAATGACACGTTAATTCATTGTCATTGAATCACCCTGTCTTTTCATAATCCGATCTCAATCAAAATTGAATACATTTGTTTCCATTTTACATATGTAAGTACATGACTCCTAATGTAGCACGAGTGAAATGTCAAAACCTTGTTTATACATCACGAATGACACGTGAATGTGGCAGATCAGAGGCAGCCAAAATGGTGTTTTAATTTCAACGTTCAACGTTTCACCCTCAACGCTTTGCAAATGTAAAATTTGGGAAGGGTGACATTGAAAAGGATGTGTGAAGGTTCTGTAGATTATTTAGTAGATTATTATTTATTTTTCAGGAACAAGAAACGAGTCATAACTGATAAGCCGTGGGGTACCACCTACCAGTGGGAGGTACTAATCCAGAGTGGATTAGTACCTCCCACTGCACTAGGTGTCGTAAGAGGCGCCTAAGGTACCAGAACCGACAGATGGCACTATATCCTTCCGAAACAGTGAAGCTCAAACGCACAGGGCGGGGGTGGGCAGCAGCATCTCCGTCGCGAAAGCCGCGCTCCGTGCGGACACCTCCTTTCTTGGAGAGGTCTATGTCCAGCAGTGGACTTTGAATGGCTGGTATGATGATAATGATTTATCATAATAATCTTGCCTCCTAATAATATTTTGCTATATGATATTTTCTATCTATCTATATATTTTACTAGTCGACAGGCAAAATATGATAAAAGTTTATGTTGTAAGTATCGTATATACTTTCATATGCTTATTTTTAACAGTTGTTATTTTGCTATCACAAACAGATACTTCAAATTTATTTACATGTATAGATTCTTAACAATCCAATTCTGTTAAGCAACCAGCTGATTAAACGTTTCGTTGCAATTGTATTTTTATGTTTGTCAAATGTACATCTTATATCATTTATAATTTAAGAATAAAAGTGCATCGCACCCCGACCAGTGAGCAAGTATACCCCCCCCCCCACTCCTTCAATTTGTGCATTGCAATTTCATTCTGTGCTATTTAGTGCTATATTATTCATTTCATCATAGTATTGTTGAGACTGAATTTTATAAATTGGTAATATTTTCTATCCTCTTCTGTTTTGTATGTATTAATGAATTATTATTTGTCCTGTAGCTTTGAATTAACTGTAATTGGACAGTTACTTGTCCTGGAATGCACAGTTAAAGGATGTTAGTCGAAGACTATATGCCTCTGCGGCTTCTTTAAAGCGTTTGCGAAACTTTACTTTACATCCTTACCATGTACTTCTACCAGTCCTTGATTATGCCGATGCCTAGTTATCTAAACCTTACAGAGGTTAAACTTGAGAGTCATCAGCGTCTTCAAAACCTCTGTATAAGATTCATTTTTGGTTTACGTAAGTTTGATTGTGAGTCTAACTTTCGTACTAAGCTCAAATGGCTACCTATTCGACTTCGCAGGAACGCTCATGTCTTCTCTTTGATTTACAAGCTATTGCTCTGTCCTTTCCCTCCTACTTATCTTAAAAGTCGCTTTGTGTTCCTTGGGGACAGCCATGAAAAATCCCTAAGATCAAAATGCCTCTGCATTCCACAAGCTTCTATAGCAAATCCTTTACAGTTGTTACAAGCTGATCGTTTGTGGAATGCGCTCCCCTTGAAGTGAGATCTGCTCGTTCTCTTTCTATTTTTAAGAGAATGGTGAAGGAGTATTATTTGTCACTTTGATTTTGCTTTTTGATTCTGTCACTTTCCTTGTTCTGTAACTTTATCCTTTAAATGTATTTGAATCTATGTGTGTTATATGTATGTATATTATTATGTTTGTATTTACTAAATGCACCTCAAACTTCCACAGGCTTTAACATTATTTCTTTATAAAGGTTGCCTGTAAGAAATTGCATTTTGCGATAAGGCCGTCTCTTGTACCTACTATTCCATGTTTTTGTAATGTTCTAGTTCTAGAGTATATTATTATTTGGTTTCATTATTGTTTTTATTTGTTAAGCTGTACCAGGTCATAAGAAGCGACTAAGATACCAGAACCGGCGCATGGCATTATCATTTCAGCTGTCATATTGGGAGTGCACTGCTGGACATAGGCCTCGCCAATAAAGGGGGAATAATACCCATTATTACCGCGCTGGGCCAGCGTGTTGGCAATTGCAAAGCGCTGCTTGCGTGACGGAGATGCGGCTGCCCATCCTACATTTGAGCTACACTGTTTCGGGTGGACATACCACCATTTGTCGATTCCGATATTTAAGTCGCCTCTAACGATACCTGTCTAGGTATCACCTATATGGTAAAGGCTGAGTAGAATGGTACCTCCCTCCTTTACCAGGGGGGAGGTACCATTCTACTCAGCCGGTACTTTACCACCAACTCTGCCGATACCTCAAGGCCAATAATTAATGAGTTGTCGAATTATATTAATGTCTCGATTACCGTGTAAATAAATTACAAAAAATTCCACAACCTTTTAAACATTGCAATGACTCTGATATACATCGCCACCAGCTCATGTTTCAGGCATCAAACAACAGAGACACAAATGTAATAATAAATATGTAAATACATATTTATTACTCAGACACACAACAAACACATATAATTTGATTTCACACATATATATATATATGTATATGTTGGTCCGTATATTGTCGACAGACCCCTAAATCATTCCACCATCAATTCGTTCCCCTTAATAGACGGTGGCTTACGTCATCTCCCGTACTTTTGTCGTTTTTATTTGTGCCATTTGCAAAAACGTCTGTTTTGGGAAATATCCTGATGTTTTTTTGATTGACGTGGTGTTTTATTTGGCTACGGCGTGTAATGGGGAATGTTGTTTCAGTGTGCACAAATATTTTTTATGGAGTACCTTTGATGGTGTGTCAATAATGTTATTTTTTGACTGTTGAGACGTGAATTTTCATGGGCTACGTTTGGTCTGCGAGTGTTCCATTGGTTGAATATACGTTATCCGTGTTTTCTTAAAATTTTAACGGCTCTGTGGTTTATGGAGGTTTTATTTCTGATTATATGAGTAGGCTTTAATTATTAAAATAGTTCTTAATTAATATTACAAGAAAAAAGCTGCGCGTACGTGCAGAATTATATTTAAATAAATCAAAATTATTTTTTTTAAAGTAGACCAAACATAATATGCTAGATATAGAAACCTAGAAATATATATATATACTGTAAAACTGTTGTAATGTATATACAAAGGACAGCTGCAATGGTACCTACCTTATTCTCATCTATTTTTATAGCTAATTTTCATGGCTGCGTTTGATTTGGAGGGTGAATTACTGGGTAATATAAAATAATCGTCACAAGGTTCAAAACGCGCTAATGACAACCTTGCGATACGAGTATTAGAATCGTCTGTCTGTAGGCTGCAGTGAAGCTTGCTATCACGTGGTATACTTGTTTGTCAACCTGCAATAATATATCTAGAATATTTTCTAATTTATGACGTAAAACGTAATTATCGGGTTATCGTGCTGTTATTTCTTTTATTTTAAATATTTATTTTATCGTGCTTTGATAAATTATAGGTATTTTGTGTCTGCATCTATCTAATATATCGTTTTCAGACCCGCCTGGTGCCGACAGTCTAGTTTAAGGAAGGCCTAAATTATTTTTGATATATCCGATGTCACAGATGTTAATAACGTGTTGTGATCAAAGACATCAGTCAGGTCAAAAGTGATCCAAAACTGAGACCGCCGGCGTGCGCCATAAACGGCGTATAACGACGCGCGGCGCATCCACGATCCCGTTTTAAACGTCGCACTTTCACTCAGTAATTAGCTATAACCAATAGTAACGTTATTTATTGATACACTTTATAACGGTTGTCCTGTTTTATGTCAGTTATTTATAAAATACAAGCGGCCCGCTACTAATTCTTAAACACAAAATATAATGGGTACAATTGGGTCTATTACAAGCACTTTCGAATCATCAAGAGGTAAATAAATAAAGGAAATTAAAACAATGGTTACATATATATATACATATATATATTGTTCTTTGAATATGTATTTTAGGACATAATACCTCAAATTTAAAAAAATAGCCAAGTTTCCACCCTTTGTTACTAAGTTTGCACCCTTGTTATAACCCTTTACGGGGGTAAATGAAAAAAAAATATTTTTTTTATTATATTACTTACAAAAGTCATCGAATTGTGATACCGTAAATACAAAACCTAAATACACATTTTAAATACCAAAGCACAGAACAAACACAAATATCGTCATATAAATATTTGCTCTGGGTGGGAATCGAACCCGACCGTTGGCGCACCAGATAGGATCTCTACCATCTGCGCCATCGAGCCCGTAGAAATAATACGATGCTCCGTCTATAATATCTTTAAGTCCTTTAATTAAGCGCTTTACTCAAATCACCTGAAGCCACGTGCAACATTCTCGGCATTATTCAAGTCATTGAGATCAATTGTTGTAAAATTGACTACTTAATTTAAAAGAGGGTCGACGTCTCTTTATGTGATGCTTTAAGAATGATACTCACTATACTATACTCTCAATATTCATTACAGCCATTGGAAGTCCACTGCTGGGCATAGGCCTCTCCATGGGAGAGGGAATTTGGCCTATAATTTCCGCGCTGGGCACGCGTGTTACACGCATAGCGCAGTTTTAGAGACGGAGATGCTGCTAACTTTAAGTATTGCTTGATGAGGATGCCATCTGTCAGTTCAGGAGCGTCACGCGAGCGTGTCATTTATGCTGTCGTTATGGAATTTCGCATTATAATTTGTAATTAAAAATGTATTAGGTTGATTTTTTACTCGATAATTATATGGAACCATTGCTGGTTTGAATATACATTACCGTACATCTGGGATATAAGAATAATTGAACACTACGATAGTATAATATATATATATATATATATATATATATATATACAATCGGAGTGAAATAAAACTCCGATTTGTTTCTCTAGAAAAAAAGGATAGCAATTTTATTTGAGTATACTGAGTAGATATTACACAATCATATAATATTTATACAATCAACCATTTGCTTTATTTACAGGTAAGATTTCACCTGTAAATAAAGCAACGATAATTAAAGTTTATAATTATCACCTCTATATTTATACAAGTTAATATTAAATAATTAAACTAAAAGAAAATGAAAATAACATTTTATATACAGAACATATTTGTCTTTGACAATGACAGCTAGATTGAAGCTACACGCTAACGGTGCGCGCGCATATACAGATTAAAGAGATATAGGTATATATTAATTCAATAGTATAATATTTCTGTCCTAGAATACAGGTTCAACTTAACTGAGAGGCAGAGTTAAACTGTTAGCTCTATTCACTGCATTGTAACGTTATTTGTACTCTAAGATTTGTATGCGTTTGTAATGTAGAATAAATTATTACTTAAAAAAAAGGGCGGCCTTGTCGCATTGATCAATTTCTTCCAGCAACTTCGGTGGTGGAGATTGAGTGAAGAAAATGAAATAGGCAGTTCAAGGTACATTTAAGTTAAACATATGATAAATAAATTCCCACAACATCAAATACATTGATCTGAATCTGGTAAGTCGCTTAAGAGTCGTGTTATAGCATCAGATAACTGAAAATTCAAATATATGAAACTCAAATACAAATATTTAACTTTGTTTGCATATTTCTTCTGTTTAGCCCTTGATATAATATTTTCAGGCAGTATTTGCTTGTAAAAATTGTACATTGAACGATATTTTATAAGAATGATATTTATTTAATAATAATATAACAATTATTGGTAAACCTTTTTATTATAACACTTAAATACAGTAACTGATAGCGGATTTAAAAGTGTAAACAGTGGTTACTATAACAAACTGTTATTCTTGAATTCTATGAAAGAGTAAGATCCTTTTATGCTAATCTATTTCTATCGGGCAGCGGTAATGATGCAAAAAGAAACAAGTCGATGTTATCATAATATGTGTTTTTTTTTAATTACGTCTATTTAAAATAATGTTTCGCTCAACATCCTAATAAATTGGGAGTTAATTATTTTTTTGGTATAAAAAGATCGACAAATAAACCTTGAATGCAATATTTTTTAAATGAATGAATAAAATTCAGAATAAACATAAATATCATCATATAAATATTTGTCTTTGGTGGTGACCGAACCCACGACCTTTAGCGTACAAGGCAGGATCTAATAAAAACATTCAGGTTTGATATCATTGCAAATCATTATATATACAACACGATTATAATAAACAGAAATAATAATACAACAGAGTGTAACAAAAAAAAATTAGACAGAGACAAGTAATATCCTTTCACAATCATGTTGAATAAGGGCACAGATTGCACACGTCTGTCTGTTAAAGGAAGTGCATTCCACAAACGAACGGCTTCAATTATAAAGGATTTATCCAAATAATTTGTGGAATGCTTTAATATTCATTTAAAGCGTTCCAAATAAAAAAAAATACGTCAGAAGTGATTTTATAATGGAAGATTATTTTATAAATATAACAGTAAAATTAACCGGGACAACACCTCGTGAATAAACAGTGGAATACATCCAAAATATATTCAAAATAACATTGTGAGCGTAGGTAAAATGAATTATGAATTTGACCCCCGAATCATTTTAAATATTTGCAAACAATTTTAGTGAAAACTAGATCAACGAAATTGCATGCAATTTTTTCCGCTTGCAACTCCATATTACAGAATTTTTGACCATAAACTCGTCTAGATTTTTATTATTTTGTAGCGTTAAATTGAAACAATTATACGCTCGTGTACCGAAGGCTTTAGGTATAATTGGTCGGCAAAACTTTTTGTTATAATGACGGGTGTACCATTAATGATAATTATTACAAGACCGCTAAAAGATGCACTTATAACGTAGGAATTGGCCTCATTAGAGGAAGCTTTTTAAAATAATCGAATAATATTTCAGAATCGCGTACACCTGCCAAGGGTTGGACGGCTTTAATTGATACCTAGATGAATGGGCTTTATTCTAAAGCTTTGTTTCATGGGTAAAAATATCGAACCAAACTGAGAATAATGTTAAAACATATATATATATCGATTATCCTTTAATTTTAGGTTAAAAATAAACTTATGCGTTGCTTCTGAAAATGAAGATTTATTTCGTTAGTTTCTTACAAATACGATAACTTATTTAACTACCCTATTATTATAACTTTACCTGAAAACGAAGAAACGACAATTAAAGTCTATTCTTCCACCAATTATTCTTATTTATCTATTTTAATCTAATACAATGCCATTTTTTTCATAACCTCTCAACTGACCATTGACCTCAGACTCTAGCGCTTGTCAGTTGTCAATGTCATTGGTAATGTAGTAAGCGCGACAAAATTCAATATTAAAGAAATATTATTTCTTTACATATATATACAAATAAATAAAATTGGAGTGACTGTTTGTACATAGGCAGAGGCAGGTAAGCAGAGACTAAGGATCTCCACTTGTCACAATCTTGGTATATCTCCCTTGCTTCTCTTACTCGCATTAGTCCTTTCATACACGCTCGTATATTCTTGGTACTTCTGACTTTCTGGTTATTTTTTTTCAATACAATTACATACAATTTTTGTTGGTTCCGGTTTTGTGCAGTGTTGGTTCCGGCTAAATCTATTTGGACGGGATTTCCACTGGCAGATAGCTTATATAACAAGGAGTAATTTAGGCTATATTACATCACGCTAGGTCTGAAAGGAGCGGAGCATTAATCCAAAATGTGGCGAAACGGGCAAAAAATTGAAGTTCGTTGCATGCGTTGAGTGGAATTTTGTAGTTCGAAAGAAAATAATAATTCCACTCGAACGATGTCTATATATTTTAAATTAAGGGTTTTCGTACACTGGTTTTTATTCAGCATTTAATTGTTTTGCTTATGATTGCCAAAGGTTGCTTTTTCACTACGGAGGTCTCTAGGAACTTATTTATTTGAAATTATTATACGAGTAAATAAATTTTTGTTGTTTCATAATTTATTATGGTCAATACAATCCATGTTGATAAGATTACTTGATACCTTTATCAAAGATGAATTATGTCAATGTTCTGATTTTTTAGTCAGAATAAATTAGTAATACTAATACAAATAACGATAACATGAATTAGCATAAATGTAGATCTTTCTTGAAATAGAAAAAACCATAAATGCCTTTTAATTTGAAAATATAACTCAATTTTGAAACGGAAAGAATAAATAAGCATAATTCGTCGTTTGAGTTCTGACACAGCGTAAGTCAAAATGTTGACACTTTGTACAGTTGGGAAAAAATTACTCACGTTTCATAAAATCATTTTAAAACTAATTACTTGTGCATTTAGTTGGTGCAAAATAGATTTCATTTAAAGAATACACGGTATAAAACGTTTACTGCAGCGTTAGAAATGTAATATCGTGTTATCATTGGGCTTAATTATTAAGTTGCCAACTTTGACATACGTGGTGTTAGAACTTAAGCGACGATATCCTATGCTTTTCCGTTATAAATTTTAGTGCGTCACGATACGAGTTTATTTTGCATTCCTCGTCATATCTGAAACCAGTGGACAATAAAATATATGAATTTTAAATCGTATCATATTGTAAATGATGCATAATATTCTTTCATATTAGCCTACTAATATTAGAAGCCAAGACTAAGCCATTATTATTAGATGTATTAAGTACTAAGTCGAAATGATAACTCAATTTTAAGCTCTGTTAACTTTAAAGGTCACAGTTCGTGAGTCGTTGACCTCTGCATGCGTATACGCAACCAGTTGACGCGTGTTAAGCTATCTACAAAACTGTTATTTAATACAACGGCCAATTACATTCTGTACCATGATACTGATCTTTAAGGCTTTTGGAATAAGGTTGAAATATTTATTTGTAGGTTGCAAGTTCAGTTGGTATTTTTATTACGGTGAGATGTGTTGATCTGATTGTTTCTATTCAAAACACTGGAAATGTTTAATTGTGCATAATGCTGTATAGCGAGTGTTGTTTGTCCGCGCTAGATGCTAGGCGTTGTCGTCACGAGTCGCTTGTTGCGGTATTGTTTGATGGTGGAGGCCTTCGGTTTTTTTGTCGAGTGTTTTAAATCTAATTAAGATAATGAGGAGGTTTGAATGGTTTGCCGTAGCGTTTGGTTTGGTGATCGCATTTTATTATGTTAATTCTACTATGGTGTTCTTTATGTCTTCAACGGGTAGGTGATGTA
This sequence comes from Heortia vitessoides, assembly GCA_020976665.1. NCBI lineage: Eukaryota > Metazoa > Arthropoda > Insecta > Lepidoptera > Crambidae > Heortia > Heortia vitessoides. Next base: position 375,995 of record JACJUM010005602.1, read on the forward strand.
TCAGTTTATTTATATATATAAATTGAACTTTGTTACATAAAATATAACAAAATGTTCACAGTTGGCAATATCTACCAGTCAATCATTATACGAAACAGAAATAGTTAAATATATAATAATAAATAACTTCTTTGGTTTACGATAATTTTTTTAAAGTTTGTCTTTGTCGTTTTATTGAGGGCCACTAGATGTCACGACTGACGGTTGTGACATTTTATGGAAAAAATGTAATTGTGATTTGTATCACATCATTAAGATTTATTTAAATTTATTTATAAAAAGACCTGAAGTGAATGCTTTAAGTGTTTTTTCTTTCATTATTACGGATAAAGTAATATTTTGATGAATATAAGAACTTCATGTAATTGTTTAAATGTAAATAAAATGCATTTTGTAAATTATACTTTCATTTTTACAGAGAAACGCAATTACGTCTTTATTTTATGTATCCCAATTATTAGAATAATATCATTATATATATGGAAGTGCAGACAATATATATACAGAATAGATAAACGTTACATACATATGATATAAAAAATAATATAACAAGACTTACATTGATAAGATACATACGTACAACAGAAATAGAGTTATAAAGTTAGAGAAGCAGCATCAGTAAAACGGAGATAGCGTTTGAAAATCAATTCAACAAGACTTCAGTCTATTAAGCTAAGAGTTTCAAATAAGCTCCCAGATTAATTAGTCAACACTTTTTATATCGTAGTAAATCATAGAGGATTTAAAAGTGTACTCAGTAGTTACTATAACAAACTGTTATTCTTGAATTCTATGAAAAAGTAAGATATTATTATGCTGAGGCGATCACTATCGCATTTAAAATTCCTAATTAGCTGGGAATTAATTAATTATTTTATTTATTTGATATAAAAAGATCAACAAATACATTATAAATGTCGTTACTTAGTGTTAACAAGAAATGTTTATTTTGTTGTGAAACAAATATGTAATGAGAATAATAAACTAGTTGTCTTTTACATATCGCTGACGCCGATATGAGTACCAAGAACACCAACCACTGGTTGGTGGCGGATTCATTACCACCACCAGCTCATTTGCAAATTCATTACCGGTGGCTTAAGTGCCGGCAGACTAGTTACAAAGTTGGCACACACGATGGCCTATTTGTGATTTGACTCTTATAACCCTATAAGGTCATCGGCCATTAGAGTTAATCAATATTTATAAGAAATATGTTATTTATTTTGACGATTTGTAAGGTTTATTCGAATAAACATTATGTTCTCTGTCTACTACCGTTGGTTTGTTAGATAAATCATAATATGAGAAATAAATTGACTATAATAAAACTACACTATTATAGTTTCGGTCACCTTACGGCAATCGTTCTCAAGTTTGACGAAAAAATAATGCAAAAAAGTGAAATTCATTTTAAAATTGTTTAAATAATATTAATAATGTGTTAACACATCTCCGAGGTAAGTACCTCGCGTACCAGTAGCGCTAAAGCACTCATGTTACAGACAACAGGGGAATCACAAATATAAAACTTATATTTAACACCCAGACACAGAACAAGTACAAATTTTCAAATGAATATTTGTCCTAGGTGGAGATCAAGCCCACGATCTTTGGCGTCTACGCCTTCGGACCATTCAAATAGAATAGTTTTATTTCGAGAAGCGAAGGCTGTCATGTTAAAAAGTATAATATATTGACTAGATATATGTCAAGTTGTTAATGTAGCTGTAAATTATCACGCGTTCAGCGGATCTGTCTGTTTGTACAACAAGACGCTATCACCAGTAAATAAAATCTACGACTACAAAATCTAGCCTAACAAAACCTAGCAACACAGCCACTTCCACGAACAACAAAACACATGTTTATTATAAACTCTATTCAGATTAGAACAGATACCATTTCACATTAAACAGTCAGATGCAACATTGTATGAAAGGAACTGGATACAGAGTGTAATACTCGTTTTAAAGCCTATTCTTCTAAATTACACGACGATGTGTTGGGCATGAATGCTTTCTGTGGTTAGGTCCGGATATTCTTAGGTGAGCGTCCAATTACCAAACATTTTAGGATTATCCTGACTGGTGTCGAATTGACCAGAGTTTGGTATTTTGGTATATGTTCCACATATGATAGGTTAATCAATATATATATATTTATATATTAAGGCAGGGCCAGGTCAGAAGTACCAAGAATAAACGAGTAAACGAGCGTGTGTGAAACGTGTGCGAGACTTCATATTTCCGAATTTAATTCTTCGTTCTATTCATTATTTTCGAAGAATTAAAAGTGCTTGCAATGGGTTTTGGTTGGGTACTTGTTAAATTAAGAAAATTTGATGTGATTTCCATTCCTTGCTACATACTGTTATAAAGGAGAAAAAATATTTGTCAAACCCTTATTAGGTAATTGGATGCAAACTAATATAAACTCCTTTTATCGACGGGCCCGATGGCGCAGATGGTAGTGATCCTGTCTTGTGCACCAGGGGTCGTGGGTTCGATTCCCACCCAGAGCAAATATTTATATGATGATATTTGTGTTTGCTCTGTGTATGGGTGTAAAATATATGTATTTAAGTAGTATATTTGTGATTCCTCTGTTGTCTGGCATTCGTAACACAAGTGCTTTGAGCGACTTACCACGAAGTCAGGTCAATGTATGAGATGTTGTGGGAATTTATTATTATTATTATTATATAGGAAGAAACTGCCATGATGTCTGATCATTTCTTCATAGATTTCTACTATTATTATAAACAGGTCGACTACATTTAATTCTGATGCCATAAAACATAATGTCTACTTTTCTTCGTCACCTTAAAATTGTGCCGATTCGTTCACCTCCCATACATTAGAACGGCCCATATCCCCCGTCTCATATCAAAGCCAACAAAACACCATTGCGACACCATGCTCCATACATCACACAAGTGGCACAAAAAGAACCGTATTACCCTTTCAATTTAAATATCCTATTCATATCAGACACTCGGAGATTGATGCGTCACATTAAAATATGTGCGGTAATAATTTTTAACTGACTTCTACTAAATGCATTCACACAAACCTTAACTGAAATATAAATAGGGTTCATATCAGTTTGTGTAAATTGTATTACAAGTTTGTTGGTTTTCTTAAATTTTATGTGTTGAAAAGTGCAGTTGTAAAGGATTTTAAAGTGAGGTGATAAGGTTTGCTTTTGCTTGATCGGTGATTTTGAGTGGTTTTGAGAATACGGAGGTGACGAGGTTAGAAAATATTCGGTTTAAGAACATAGATGCCGAGTGATAGTCCGTGACTAAATTGTAGGGTTGCCAATTTTGGTTTGTTACCGGGATGGCGGTGCATATGTCCAAAATAAATAAAACATTAAATCGTTGGATAGTATGTGTATTTTTTGTAGGTTTGCTATTTTTTATGATGATCAATTATGACTAAGCAATCTCTTTACTAGTAAAGTTTTAATTTTTATTAGCTCTAAAATTATGGAGGAATTATCTTTAAGGTTAATCAATATTTATCCGGTTTAAAGCTTATCATTAAGATAATTGAACCGACAGATGGCGGTATATCAATTCAAGACATTGAAGCTCAAACACATAGGGTGGACAGTGACATGGGCAGCAGCATCCCCGCTGTAAAAGCTACGCTCAGTGATTACCAACAGTTTACTCAGTGTGGCAATTACGGGCTAAATTCCTCGTTTTTTCGGGTGGCCTATGTTCAGCAGTGGACATACATATTATCAGGAATATTATATGAAATGTATCTAAAAAAAATTGTCCGTGTTTTATCAAAAAAAAAAAATTAGTTTAAAGGGGTTTTGACAAATCTAAGAAGTAAGATCATCACTACTTAAGCGAATTTAGAAAATAACTGTTGTAAAAGTGAATTTGTTCTATTTTTTTGCCTGAGGACCATTTTAGAGAAACTTTTTAAAATATGTTTTAACAATAAGTATATGTATTGTACACACTGTAGGTTTAAAGTATGGTTTTTTAATGATTATTTTTGGGAGGTAGTTTCAAAAACTAAGGTGTTTGGACTACATAATTTAAACACACTAGTCATTAAGTTCAGTCTGAAGCCTATAGTCTGAAGGTTTGCATATAAAAAATCATTTATATTTTACTCTCTGAACTTAGATCACTGAGGTCTATACAAATCTTTTAGGAAGTCTAAATTGACTTTGAATTTGACCCGTTGGAAGTGATAGTCAAGTGTGATGTTATGTGTTTATAACATCACGCTTGACTATATTAAGTTATTGTCATTTTAAATCTTGTCGTACAAAAAGTTGATCATCATTACTACAAGTCAAATGATTGATTTTGACCGACATGCATTAGTTCATTTACGATAGGAATATTAATATAATCAAAAACTCTTTCTTTTAATAGATTTCTTCCAACAAATGGCTCACATTTGGTAATTGAAGAGATGGCACTGATTAGCACTTAGCAAAACAAGAAATCTAGGAAAATATGTATTTTAAAAAAACTAAGAAACACACATTTAAAATATACTAGTAGTATTATGAAAAAATACAACTAAAACTTTCGTTTAACATTATTTCTACTTTTATATAAACAATATATTTTATTTTTTAGTTTTTGATTTGATGTTTGATTTAAAAAAAACACGCTTAAAATAAAAGCTTGTTTTTTTCAAACTATATCTTTTTCACTTTTGACGTGACAACGTCTTATAAAGTGTCACCCACACTTCAAGAAACCTCGTTACGCTCCGCTCACGTTATGCGCTCACAATGAGAGCGAGTGAGAGGGACGCGTATGTATATTTGTATATAAATACGTATGTATATGTAAGGGTAAAAATAAAATTTTGTTAATATGAAATTCAGTGCGAGATTCTTTGTATAAATTAATGTTTTAAATATAATTCTTTGAATAAATAAATGTTATAAATTGTTACTATTATTTAATCCTTATTCCTACTATACGAATGAATATTCACATTAAAATTATTTTACCACTCAAAGTCGTTGTCACGTAAAACTTTCGCCCGTATACCGACTTTACAGGCAACCAATATTTAGTTCGATTTTATTACAAAAAACGCGCGTTTCTACTTGCTCTTGCGCAGAGGATTTTTTTTATCTAGAACATGATCAGGATAATAAGACTATCTTATAGAAATATTGTATTGACACCGATTCTTGTCCAATATGCGTACAAACTTTTAATAAAATTTGTCCGCACAAAGTCCGTAAAAATTGACTTTGAATGAATCAACGCAGGGCCTAAACTATAAGGGTTAGAAACTTGAAATTTCATATAGCGTACTAAAAAAAGGTTTTTGAAAAATCATCACCTAGAAGGTTGAAATGGGTGTCCAGATTTAGTATAAAACTTTCCTGTTTTTGAAATTATTCAAATGAAATTCAATACGGAGGTTCTTAATCAAAAGTCATGTAAGACGAGTGAAAAAGTTGGTATGGAAGTTCTACAAATTAACACGAATTAAAACCGCTGGGCGCTGCTAGTTCTTGATGAAGTAATAAGAGAAGTTGATGTTTGTAAAAATATCTGATTTTTTTAATTATTTAAAACAAAATCTCTTATGCTATGTAATATCTAAATAGTTCGTATCACATAGTTGTATAAGTGTGAAAGAACAAAAAAAATTGGATGAAAACCAATATTATCATTTAATTAAAATTATTTTATGCTCGGTTAAAAAAGCCGTTCGGGTTTCTATAAAGGCAGCCCTGCACCATAGTTTGTATTTTTCGTCAGTGCGCACGAGTCGGTGACGCATCCGTGACTCACGGTTTGCGTTACGTTTACGCGAGGTGCAACAAATAGTTCTATGTCATCATTGAGTTTGTGTCCATCGGCTTAACTACAACTGGTTAACCAAAAGACGGTCGCACTTTCGAACTTAAACGTGGTTCTATCATCATTATCATATCAGCCATTGAAAGTCCACTGTTAAACTAGGCCTCCCCGAAAAAGGGGGAGTTCTGCCCATACTTGCCGCGCTAGGCAAGCGTGTTGGCAATTGCAGAGCATTGCTTCGCGACGGGGATGCTGCTGCTAATCTCCACCCTGTGCATTTCAGCTACACTGTTACAGATGGATATAACGCCATCTGTCGGTTCTGATACCTTAGTCGTCTCTTGTTGTAAGAGGGTATTGACTATTCTATTCTGCCGGTAATAGGCCAATTGCTATACACGATGGATATAACCTGAGTATATAACCTGAGTTACAGCCTAAAAAAACTGAGCCTGCATAGGACCAAGTAAATACTGAGTGACTGCACTACTGCGTATTGCGTCGGACCCAATGACACCGATGATTTTGGAAATAATAATTTTTTAGACGGGCCCGATGGCGCAGATGGTAGGGGTCCTATCTTGTGCGCCAAGAGACGTAGGTTCATTCCCCACCTAGGAAAAATACTTATATGTTGATATGTCTGTTTGATATGTTTAGATTCTAAATATATGTATTTTTGTAGTATATTTGTGATTGTTCTCTTGTTTGACGACCGAAACACAAGTGCGTTAAGCGATTTATCACGGAGTCAGGTCAATGTATGAGTTGTAGAGTGAATGTATCCTACTACATTTACCTTTCTTTCCTAACATTTACCTTTTTTAATTATTCTTTCGCAAAAACGGTAAAAATGGTGTTAGAGAAAAAACTATTTTCTCTAACACCATTTTTACCGTCGAACAAAACATGCTAGCTGTTTTCCTGTTAGCAAATTTGAAAGAGGTAGTGAAATTACCGGGTAATGCGACATCAATCTCTGCGATAATTTAATTCGTTGATATGGAACGTACGCTATACTGGTATCCTAGTAGTAAATAATAATGCAATTTTATAGTACTCAATTATGATTTGCATTATCAAATAAAAACATAACTTTGCATCCTGAATTTACAGTCTAAAATTGTATAACTATTTTAACGTTCTTTAAAGTATAATTCTTCAGGTGAAGTCAGATCCCTATCTGATACTTTCTATTAATAATGAAATAGACTGTGTTCGACGGACAGACGAACAGATGTTCGAAATTTAATTTAGTAATTGCCTCTTTATAGATGGACGTATTTAGTTTATCGAATGAAGCAGTTAATTTACAACAATTCGCAATTAAAAAGATCTCGTAAGTGTAAATGGAGTGCGTGTCCATATGTCGTTTGTTTATTCTGAAATAGATTAATATATTGAATTTATCTATTTAAGACTTTATGACTTGGCTAGGTTCTGCAACTCGATTTTTTTGTACCTATTTTGAGTTTCTCTAGATATATAAGATCCACTTAGCCCGAGCTGTTTATGTAATAAATAACTTGACAATACGGATATATTTATGTGCTGTTTGTATAAACTTGCAAAACTAATTAAACATTGTTATTTACGTAAGTTAATTTAGTACTGTTTACATTATGTAGACTTCCTACTAAAGGTCGCCTGCATTGGCACCTCACTCTCACCTATTTGTACCGCCATATAGCAGTGTTCGCATTGCTGTGTTCCGGTCTAAAGGGCGAGAGGCATTGAATTTACTGGATAATGCGGCATAATATACTTAAGTCACAGAGTTAGTAACTTGTTCGTGATATCCTAGTGATATTGCGAGCGTCTATAGGCTGCAGTAACAATTACCATCATGCGAACTATATGCTTGTATATCGACCTGATGTGATAAAAAAGTCGCTTTACTGTCGATAGGTGAACGTGACAACTTCATAAGAAAATACTGATGCAATGGTTGCATTTTTTAAAAGAACGTTCTAATGTTATTTATGAAAATGTATTATTGTATAGCAGCTGACCGCGCGGGCGCATCTCTCACTCGAGAACGAGAGAGACAGATATCGAACGCTGCCGAACGTTGGGCCGATTGTGCCTCTTTGTCGCTCATCCCGCGCTCTCGCTTGCTCTTCAAGCCTTAAACAGAACGTCTCAGAGCGAGGTAACGCCGCATGAGTCATATTTTATCGTGCGTGCAGCCGAACCCATCGAATTATAAGACGTTTCCACGTCAAAAAGTATCTGTATGGCTTTTATTATATGTTTTTAATGCCAACATTATAGAACGTCGACCAAATTGGACAACAGTACTTCAAGATACTGCCAACTAAAGCTAAAGCGGAGATATAAAATACTACGCGGCTATTTAAAATCTTTTGTGTTTCTTATTACAAATCCTGAGAGCTTACGACTTCTAGTCAAGATAATTTCTTATATCTAACTATATTGTAACCTCTTTATTTTTTTCATTTTAAGTTGACAACGGCAACCAATGGCTGTCAAAGATTTATTTGAAACTAACTAACCAGGTGAACTTTGTACCGCCTAACAGTTAATGAATGTCGTGTTAACTTTTCGATGAACTAATTTAGGCTTTGATGAACGAAATACAATGATACAAAATAATATTAATATAGATAGAAACATAAAAGTATTTTATTATGGTGATGAATACATACAGAATGAGAATAAAAATTTAAAATAATAATTATTATTAAGTAATTTAAACACATGTCAGAAAAAAATATTGAAAATTATGTTGTGCATATTGGTATACACTCGGATTAATTTATTAATGAAATTTTCATTTAAACACCTTGAAGATGATTTTGTCTGCGTGAAATAGTGACTTCTGGCTGTATAACAGGGTAAAAATTCCTACTTACATTATTTTTGCGTAGCTTCACTGTCAGAACATATTATTTTAACCCGTTTTTGCCACATGTTTGATTGTTGCTCCGCTCTTGATCCGTAGCTAGCAGCGCGATGTTTATAGCTTATTTATTAATTTATCATTATTACATCAGCCATCTGCCGGTAAAAGTCTCATCAAAATTGGCCCACCCGTTTTAGCCCAAAAAAACAGACAGACAGATTTAGAAAATGTTATTTTGTTGCATGTACCGTGTATTTTAATGCTACAAACGAACACTCCAATTTTATTTATATGTATTGATATGTCTTAGTACGATACTTTTTTATGTGCAAATTGGTTAATACTTTCTTGAGAAAATATTAAAGATAAAAGAACTCTATACTCGTTATCATCATGGACCAAATATGAAATATTTCGGGAAAATAACCGCTTCTTATTTTTATATTACTAGTCCAATAGGTCAATTCGATTCATTGATGTGATAAACAGCTTTGATGTTTATAGTATACCACCAAGACCATATATTTTTTATCTAAAAATAGTCAGTCAGATAGTTAAGGCAAAATCCATCTGAAATATTACATATAAAACATTTACAATAGCATTTCATCTCTAATTGTCCTAAGCAATATCGACGGTTGGTTTAATTGTAGCATGTACTCCAAATTGGCCATCAAATAACAAGTGCATTAAGATTTAGAAGCTGGAAAATGACGCACAATATAATTATAACATTAGATAGAAAGATCGATCACCAATTCCCTTGCCAGCGACAGGATATATACGGAGGCAAATCTTCAATTTGTCACTCTTCCCTGTAGATCAATGGGGACATCACAAAGGAGGGATAGGGAGGGGCGATAATAAAGGTCCAAGGGTCAACTTATTAATATCCCTTCGTTGAACGAATGACATCATTATCGACTGTAAGCACAATAACAGATTCGGATATTGTGCGAAGTTTGCGAGAGATTTTCGGCGTGGGTGAGCCCGATGTATTCTTTGACAAGGATTGGATAGAAATAAATATGGAATTGAGCAAGAGCAAGGATTGGATGGAAATGTATAAATTTATTTGCTCGCTAAATAGGAAGCGTACTTTATGTAACATTAGTCGAATAATAAATGTTGTTTAGTTTACCAGCTATTGTTAGTCCACTGCTGGATATAAGCCACCCCAAAGAGAGGGGATTTGTCTATAATTGATGCACTAGATAAAGCGTGTTAGCAATCGTAGAGTTTTTGCGACGGGGATGCTACACTGTTTCGGATGGATATACCACCGTCTGTCGATTCCTCTCATACTCCACGTTTGCCTAAAGACAACATTCCTCCTCTGTAGGAGATACTTAAGTCGTACAGTGAACGCCAAACCGCTAATATAACGATGATGATGATAATAGTTAAGGAAATCGATGGCACAGAATAGACTGAAGGCGTATAGACAGATGATAGACTTAGTGTTCAATAAGAAAGGTGCCGAATATTTCTTAATTATATTTTTTATAGTAAAATAAGAATCGAAAACAATTCGACGGTGAAATTTCGATGGCGCTGATGATAGTGATCCTATCATGTGCACCAAAGGTCATGAGTTCGAATCCCACTACAGCAAATATTTTTATGACGATATTTGTGTTTGTTCTGTGTCTGGGTGTTAAATATATATATGTAATTAAGTAATATATTAATGATCCCTTTGTTGTCTGGCGTCCATAACACTAGTGCTTTAAGCGACTTACCAAGAGTCAGATCTATGTATAAGATGTCATCATCATCATCACAGCCGTCGAAAACCCACTGCTGGACATAGGCTTCCCCAGGAAAGAGGGGAATGTTTCCCATAATTGCCGCGTTGGGCAAGCGTATTGGCAATGGCAGAGAGAGGCTTTCGCGACGGGGATGCTGTTGCCCATCCCCGCCCTGTGCATTTGAGCTGCAATGTTTTGGGTGGATACACCGCTATCTGTCGGTTCTGGTACCTTAGTCGCCTCTTACGACACCTGGTACAGTGGGAGTACTATTCTCCTCTGCCGGCCTCATGGCAGATGTTATGGGAATTTATTTATTACTTATAATTAACCATATTAATTTAAAACACGAACTAGGCTATCTAATTCAGAATACGAATGTTCCAGTAATAATAAAATTTTATATCACACTACAATAACAACAGTGTAAAAGTCGTTAAAATACAAATAAGTTCACTGCCCGAGGTTAAGTGCAATCGAGTAATACTTAAGTAATAAATAAACGTACTATCTTCGCAACCAATCGACATACCGACTGTCAAACACCTATTTATTGCTAGATACCTTGATAGACATGCACCTGCGAACAACGCTGACAGTAGTAGCTGCTTATCAACCTATCAGTGGAGAGGTACTACATTGATAAATACTGAAATGTATCGCTCAGTCCATGAACGCGACGAGCCTATATAATCATACTTAGTTGCAGCTTGAACTTTATATGTCAATTAACAATTATTTAATTACAGTGGAGTACTGCTGTGGGGTACCAGAAGAAAACTACCATATGTTGTACCAGATGTCATAAATGGCGACTAAGGTACCAGAACTGACACGTGGCGGAGTATCCATTTGAATTAGCTCAAATGCACAGGCGTGGGCAGCCACGCTTACCCACGTTAATTCGTTCTTTACTAGGGGCGGCCTCTGTTATGTCATGCCATGCCATGATTAAGTACCGGCAGAGTATACTTCCTCCTGTTTCAGGTGTCGTAAAAAGCGACTAAAGTACCAGAACCGACAGATGGCGGTATATCAATCCGAAATAAAGTAGCTCAAATGCACAGGGTGGGGATGGGCAGCAGCATCCCTATCGTGAAAGCTGTGCTCTGCAAATGGCAACATGCTTGCCTAGCGCAGCAATTATGGGCAAAATTCTCCCATTCTTGGGGAGGTCTATATCCAGCAATGGACTTCTAATGACTGATATGATGATATGTTGACATTAACTGCAGTTATTTCAACTTTATGGTTTGTCATTATTATTGTGTCTGTCAGCAACATAGAGATTTACTTTTAATACAGAGTTAGATTCAAAACATAATTTGTTTTGGCTGAAATACAAATGTGTCGCTAATTGCATCATAAATGACTAATGTTTTAATATCAGATTACAAAAGCCGGGGTTAATCCTGGCATTGTGGCAATTATTGGGCCATCCCCATAAGCATCGATATCAGCCTATGTTAGGATTTTTCAACTACAAAGTTGTTAAACTATACATATTTTGTTTTCTATATAATAATTAATATCTGAGAAGAAAATTATGAACTGCTTTTTATGGAAACTGCGCGAATGGATGAACGTGAAATTTGAGAAAGACTTGCATGAGGTAGACCTAGGTATATTTCACTCTCACTTATTTCTACCGCCGAATAGCAGTGTTTGCATTGCTGTGTTTCGGTCTTATGGGTGAGAGTGCAGTGAATTAATAATAATAATAACTTTATTCAACAACAAAAGGTAACTTAAACTAAAATACATTTTGATACTTAGGTACCTAAACTAGGTCTAGCCTGTTCTTATAGGCACCTATATTTACTGGGTAATGTGGCATAATATCCCCAAGTCAACGGTTGGCAATGCGTTAGTTAGTTATCTTTGTGATATTGCGAGCGTCCATAGGCTGCAGTGATACTTACTATCATGCGGACTGTATGCTTGTTTGTTGACCTGGTCTAATAAAAGAAAATTATAGAAGTATATAACGCTATTTTTGAATACGAAAAACAGTAGATACATTAAAGAAGCCATTACACACACTACTGCGTGAATGACACTTCAGTATATTAAATAAAGAAAACATTAATTTTATTATCTATTGAATGTTAAGATAATAAAACAAAATTATATTTTTAAATATTTTATAGATTACTGCCGGATTTTGATCATTTGGCGTACAGGTTCAATTAAGCTTGGCCAACGCAGAACTTATGGGCAAAATTTTCCCTTTCTTGGAGATTTATGTCCAACAATTTACTTCCAATGGCTGTTATGATGATACATACGGATTACACTTCTATGTCCTATTTCTCAACAAACTCATAGCCTATATTGGCAATAAAGATTTTTTAATTTCGTAGCTTAAGTTAATTCAGCTTCCTGCAATTTGTTTGTATGGAAGAATATTATAAAATTATGCCAGCTACCACGAAGTAAGACAGAGGAGTGCAAAGGGTATACATTTACTATAAATATTTACCGAGGAATGCGCTTTCACGCGTCCTTTTTATTTATTAAAACAGAACGACAAACAAGCATATAGTCTGGTTGATAGTAATATCACAAGGATATCACTAGCGCGTTGCCAACCGTGACTTAAAGATATTATGACACATTATTCAGTAATTTTACTGCCTCATTAGCCTTTCAAATCGGAACAGAGTAGAAATAGATGAGTGTGAAAACGACCTTTGTGTCTACCTTATATAAAGGCTTTTTGGCTTTCAGCTTTCGCGACAGAAATGATGCTGCCCATCCCTTGTATTTAATTATATTAACACTGTTACAAATGTATATACCGCCATCTGTCGGTTCTGGTACGTTAGTCGACTCTTACGACACCTGGTGCAGGAGGTACTATTCTACAGTGGCGGTCACTCTTACAAAGGACAAACTTACAGGGTGTAATGATTTTTATTCTGTAACTTTAAACATTTTTGTATCTATACAAATTTTATTGGAATATACTACGGGCTAGTTTGGTTTCGTAATGTATATTGGATGCTTTGTTGGCTACAAAGTTCAAAAACCGCTGAAGTAGAATATATTTCTCTCATTACATTTGAACAATGTTTTAAATACTCGGGCGTAATATATCGCGTTTCACGTGTAAGTGTCGGCCGTGATAAAATGTATCGAGTCGGAAATTGTTCGAGAGAAAAAACATAATTTTCCAAGTCAATATTCCCTGAGGAGACGTCGCTACGTGACTGATAGTGTGATCGGTCTTGTGCCAATCTGTAGGCTCCGATAGGGTTCCATTGAAAGATTGAATCGAAGCAGGCTTTTAAATTTTCGTATGAAAAAAAACATCTAGGGTCCTAATTCCTTTACATACGTATGTATCACGCTTATGTCCCATCAGCGTAGGCAGAGACTATGAATCTTGGCTTACCGTTTCCCTTACTTGTATTAGTCATTTAATACACGCTCGTTTATTCTTAGTACATCTGACCTGGCTTTTATTTAATACTTCTTCTACGTTTGCAGCATTTACCTTAGTATTTACATGCATTTACCTTCTACCTTAGCATTGCCATCTCCGCAGGAATGAGCCATCTTTAAAGTTATCTCATTTAAATTTTTAATATTGTTTACTTCAGAACAAAGCCTAGTGATTACTAAGGCTGATTAACTGAGCTTGTTTTATGATTACAAAATATAATAATAATAATTATAAATACTTGATTGTAAAACAAACATAAAAATACATGAAAAAGACAAAAGACAGTAATTGTCAAGTACAATAGGCGGCTTTATCGCAAATAACGATTTGTTCCAGGCAACCTTTTGATGGAAAGAGGTGTCAATAAGATCGATAGGAAAGAAGTATATTAAATATACATAATATAAATGGATTGTATTTTAAGAAATATGATTAGATATAAATATTATGATAGACAGTGATCCATCACCAAACGTTTAAACACAGACAGGGACTGCGTGCTTCTAATATTAAGCGGGAGTGCATTCCACAAACGAACAGCCTGGGCCGTAGAGGACTTACTAAAAAACGTTGTGAAATACACAGTCGTTTTTAGTAAAAAGTTCTCTGATGACCTGAGAGATTCCTCGTGACTATCACCTAGAAACACGAAACGATTTACGATTTTTAATATATATAAAGGGTAAGAAGAGTCCAAAAGAATCTTGTATAATAAAAACAGGATGTGAGCATGCCTACGAAGCATATTTGTTTACTATTATATTTGTTTTGGGCGCTACACGACAACGTGGTACCGGCAGAGTAGATTAGAACCGATGGATGGCGGTATATCTCCTCGGTACTCGAAGTAGTGTAGCACAAATGCAACAGGGCGGGGATGGGCAGCAGAATTCCCGTCGCGAAGCTACACTCTGGGATTACCACCACGCATAGCTACCAAACTCCCCCTTTCTTGTGGGTGCTGAGATGGTGATGACATTTGTTTTTAAAATAATAATACGAAATAAATAGGTTTGAAATTAATTATTAACTTTAACAATTTAATATTACATTTAATGTTTAAAAAATATCTATTATTATTAGAAATTGCCTTTTTATTTGTACATGGTAAGTATGTAAGCATTAAATGCATTATGCACCTTGATATGATGTGTTCATTATTTAATATATGTATTAATTATACTATATATATATATATATATATATAGTATAATGTAAATGCTGCTGCCCATCCCCACCCTATATATATTTGACGTACACTGTCTCGGATAGATATACCACCAGCAGTGGACTTCATAATTCATAATGATTGTAATGATGAGTATAATGTGGTTTTTCTATGCCTGGGTTTTAAATATGTATTTTATTATTAAATTACGGCAATCAGACAACAGGCAATTCGCCTGATGTCTGATCTCCGTAACACATTTTTTTTAAGTGGCTTATCTCAGAGTTAGGTCAATAAAAGAGATCTTGTGTGAATATATATGTCCGTGTAATCAAGATACATTTAAAGGAGTGTAATTATCAAATTTCACCAGTTCTGCCTACATACGAAAACATTATTTTCCAGGGTAAGCCGCCCAACCGGCGTGTAAGGCGCGGGCGGATATTACCGCGGCAGGCAATCACTGATTTCCGCTTTTCCGCTACCGATAATTCTGTCGTATCGATCCGTACGTCTGTCTGTTTGCTTTCATGCCATATTACCGGGACGCGGTTATTAGTCGACGCTTAGAGCGGCATCTTTGTTTTTCGGTCGCGTTAGTTATAAATATAAATCGAAACCGTGGGGTACCGACAAACTAGAATAGTACCTCCCTTAGTGCACCAGGTAAGAGGCAAATGAGGTACTGGATATGGATGGAGCCTTAAGATAGGGGTATATTCAAAAGAAAGTTGTGCAAAAGTTGAAAGTAAATAAAAGCCGAAATAAGAAAAATATATATTATTTACTTATTATTAACATAATTATACGGGTTACCCTAATTGCACCATATTATGTTTTATATTATATATCTACGAAAGGCTTATGTCCATCAGTGGACGTTCTAGAGATCTAATAATGGTGATATTAGCGCATACGCCAGTGTTTCTATTTAGTGCAGTAAGTTTCGTGGTTCGAATTTTTATATATTTTTTTATTAGTCCAGGTCGACATACAAGCATCAAGTCCGCGTGACTAACTATCACGTCCTCGCAGACACTCGTAGTATCACAAGGATATCACTAGCGCATTGCCAACATAGCGACTTGAAAATATTATAACATTTCCCCTTCAAACTGGTACACAGCAAAGCGAACACTGCTTTTTGTCGGTAGAAATAGGTGAGGGATACCAATGCACGAGGTCGAGGTCACATTTTGTACGAGGTCTACCTCGTGTAATATAAATCTCCGTCAAGGACAAGTATCATGAATATTTGTGTCTGGGTGTTATTATGTATTTATTTAAGTGTTGCATTTGTAATTTCTCTTTTGTCTGATGTCTGAACAACAATTGCTTTAAGCTACGGATCTTAGAGTCAATGTTGTGTTTCGTATGAATTTAACTATTTGGTTAGAAAATAGTTTTGATATAATTTATTTTCAGTTGCAATATATGTGAATTAATCCGTAAATGTTGAAAGTATAAGAATCTGATTTAATAAATTCATGGGTTTTAATTTTCTAGGATGAAGTAATCTTTGGTACTTCTTATGACATCGTCTACCTGCTAGCAGGTATCTGATCTCTTCAGAATTAGTCCAACTATTTTGAATATTATATAGAAATATCTAAAGGATCCAATAAGAAGTATGTGTGGAGTTTTGAATGGGATACGTATATTTTCAGTCACTCGGCACGTGACCTCGGTCGTAATCCGACCGAGGTCACGTGTATACAAATAATTTTGTATACCGATGAATATTATATTTAATCGCAATCGTAGAGCGCAGCTTTCGTTACGGGAATACTACTGCCCATCCCCGCCCTGTGCATTTGAGCTACACTGTTTCGGATGGAGATACCGCTTTTGTCGGTTCTGGTCATATTGCCATCCTGAGATTAAATACAAACCAGTCTTTTTTACTGCTTAAGTCATCGTGTAAAAGACAGACAGTTACATTCATCTCACATTCAAATTTATCATCATCATATCAGGCATCTGCAGTCCACTGTTGGACATAGGCCTCCCCAAGATAAGGGAATTTTTGCCCATAATTGCCAACCTGGGAATGGTGGCAATTTCAGAACGTAACTGAACCAACTTCGCGACAAGGATTCTGCTGCCCATCCTCGTCCTGAAGTATTTAAGCTGTACTATTTTGAATGGATATACCGCCATCTGTCGATTTCGGTACCTCAGCCGCCTTTTACGACATCCTATACAAAGAGAGGTATTCTCCTCCGCCGGTACCCCAGGGCATATTCAAATTGTTAGTAAATAAATATATAAATAAGTTTAAGCAGCTAACTAACTTTATTTAATGTTTTATTCAAACAACTCACTTAATCTTAAAGATATATCTCGAATAACTTAACTGATATTTCAATTAAGATGGCAATAAGATTTACTGATAGCATTGTTAGGAAAATGCTATACGGCACACCTGCGAGTTACTTTAAAAATGTCTTAATAAATAAATAAATGTTGATATAATATAAACTAATATAGTTGGGCAATAAATTGTGCCAAGTTAAAGGATGTCAAGCTGCAAGCGTCCAATTTAATATCGGTCGGTTGCATTTTGCTGTTGATTAGGACTTCGCTCGGGTGCCTTAAAACCTCATCACATCCATCTATTGGAAGTCCACTGATGGACATAGCCCTCCCCGAGAAATGGGGTAGTTTGCCCAGAATTGCCCCGCAGCTTTCACGAAGGGGACGCTGTTGGTCATCCCCACCCTGTGTGTTCAAGCTACACTTTCTCGGATGGATATACCACCATCTTTCGGTTCTGATACCATAATCGCCTCTTATGACACCCGGTACAGTGGGAGGTACCGAAGAAAGAGCAGAATAACCCTTTCTTAACTAGCAGCCCGCCTTGGCTTCGCTCGGGTGCAATTAGGATAAAAAATGGTTATTCTCGGTTATCCCTCAGAGATGGACATATAAAACCATTACGACAATATTACACAATATGATCTATGTCGACGGGTTAAGCCAGTATTTGCAATGCAGTCGCAAAAAATATAATTATGCAAGACTTCACATAAGAAATTTCTAAAATCATCGGTATTTCTCTTTATTATGCTTGTATTATACATAAGCCGTTGGGTACCGGCGGAGTAGAATAGTACAGAGAGGTACTGGAACCGACAGATGGCGGTATATCTATCCGAAACAGCGCAGCATCAATACAAGTAAAGGGCGGCAGTATCCTCGTCGCGAAGTTGCGCTCTGCAATCGCCAGCACGACTGCCCAGCGCGGCATTTATGGGACCTAGATAGACTTTCTATTGTTAATATTACGATGATAATGATACATATAAACCTTTTCTTAATCTATCTATAAAAAACTGCATCAAAATCCGTTGCGTATTTTAAAAGTACTAAGCGTGTAGTCAGTCAGCTGAAAAGGACTTTGTTTCATAGTATGTAGCGATATATAGAATGCATACATGCTTATAAATAGACTACACGTGCAAGCCATGTAATTGGATGTGTAAATATTATTTAAAGAAATTTACGAAGCTATTTTATTGAAGTTACGAGTATGTGATAATACATATAGAATATGTTTGCCGGTGACTTTTAAATGGTGCATTAAGTTAGAGGTTCTCGCTTCATTGTAGTTACGGCTTGTTAGAGGGAACGACCAGCGGTTACGGCTCAGCTCTTCGGGATAGTTACGGTAAGTATGAGGCAGGTGGTATTAGTAGTAACAAACTTTTAAACACTACATTTCTCGCGATTTATACTGCTATAAAATAGGGCACTTTGATATGTCTTCGTATAATCTATACTAGCATCGCGCTTAGACCTCCTCCAGCGAAATAATATTTTGTCTTATCGTGAAATCTTGTCATTGGGTGTCTAATATATACCTACCTAAAATATGTTTTATATTCGGGCATATGGCACAGATGATTCCTTGGTGGTGGGGTTCCTTCTTATGCGCCAAGGGTCGTGGATTCGATGCACACCCAGGATACACATTTATGTGATGATATTTGTGTTTGTTCTGTACATACAGAGTACATTTGTGATTTCTCTGTTGTCTGATGTCCGTAACACAAGTGTTTTAAGCGATCTACCACGGAGTCAGTTCAATTTATGAGACTTACTCTTACTTGGATATTTGTGTTATTGTAATATTTCTGTAGACTATGTTTTAACAATAATATTATAATATTTCAAGTGATTAGTATATATAACAAAGTATAAATTGAAAGACAAATAATATAGATAAATAACCTAGATACCGATTACAGAGCCATCTGCCGTGCAGATTTGTAAATCTAAATCATCCAGGCCCCCACTTAAATGTATTCACAAGTATTCGTTTAGGTTGATCAAGTCGTTTAGTTCCAGAATACATAAATAACCTAGATACTGACTGTATTGCCATCTGCTGGGCTGATTTATAAATCTAAGTCATAGCCCGAAACAAACGCACACAAAAATATCACACGCTTAGGAGGAGAATATATAGTAGAATGATATATAAAAAAAAATATATACAGTAGATATTATATATAAACAAAAATTTCGCCAATTTTCAATCAAACACATGCCTATACATAGACTCACACAAATACGCACTCGCATACACGCATTTAGGTCAGTCTATATCTGGTTTGTTTATCGTATATAGTAAATGCACACACTAACACATACTTATTCTACCTTACCTTCTTAGTTATTGTATACATAAGTGTTTTTTTTTTATTTACAGTATTGCACAACAGTATTACACAGGTATTGCCATATGTAACTCCTAAATGTAATATTTGACCAGCTAAGTTGGGTTTACAATGATTTATATGATATCAGTTGTAAGTTTCAGATTAAGTGAGTATTGTAAACTCAATAAATAAAAAAGACAATGTAAAAAAAAGCCGGTCAAGTACGAGTCGGAGTTAAAGATGTACACAAGTAAAAGGTTTCTGGATTGTGCACTTAGACTTTTTTGCCAAATAATATATTTGTGGAAAATATTAAAACATTGATTTCAGTTTATTTATTCATGTTTCTTAATACCGCAGTTATACGTTGCCGTGAGGTACCATCAGAGAAGAAAATACCTTCCACTGCAGCCGGTATCGTAAGAGGCGACTCAGGTACCAGAACTGACAGATAGCGGTATATCAATCCGAAACAGTGCAGCTTAAATGTACAGGGCGAGAAAGGGCAGCAGCATCTCCGTCGCAAAAGCTGCGCTCTGCGATTACCAACACGCTTTCCCAGCACGGCAATTATGGGCAAAAAACCTCCTTTCTTGGAGAGGCCTATGTCCAACAGTGGACTGCCAATAGCTAATAATGTTAGAAGTTACTTTCAACTTGCATTGACGTGGTGTGAGTAGAATATTATCCCCTGTAACAGGTGTCGTAATAGGCGACCGAGCCAATGACAATATACATACCCGAAACTGCGTAGCTCAAACGCATCAGAACGAGGATGGGCAGCAGCAGCATTCCCATCGCTAAGACGTTGATTGCTATCTTATCTAAGATTGCCGGACAATCCCGGCATTCTTAGATAATACTCCCTCTTACTTCTAGCCCAACACTAGACGTTTTTCGGCTGCTTAGATGATGAGGACCTCATCTGAAGGGCGTCTGCATTGAAATTTCACTCTCACCTATTTCTACATCCAAATAGCAGTGTTCGCATTGCCGTGTTCCGGTTTGAAGAGTGAGAGTGGAAGTGAAATTACTGGAAAATGTGACATAATATCTTCAAGTCATCACAGGTACGGAAACGCGCTTGTGATATTCATGAGATATGGAGAGCATCTACAGGCTGCAGTGATGCTTACTATCACGTAAACCGTATGCACGATTGTCAAAAAAAAGCATTCTCATCATTATCATCAAAATGATAAATTTAAACGTGTACTACGTGTTTCCGAGCAAATGGGTTAACAGACAAATAATCCACAAAGTGAGTAAAGGATTACATTTTTCCTTTCAAGGTGCAGAACCCTTTAAAATATGTTTCATTTTACTTTTAACAGTCACAGAGTTAGTCTTTAGATTTATATCCATAGCTATTCATATCGGCTTCTATCTGTAACCTGATACAGGTGTTGGCTGACTGACTCGAAGACTCATTCGGTAGTATTTCTATTTGGTGCGGTAAATATGATGATCATTCGTGTTTGTTCTGTGTCTGGGTGTTAAGTCTTTAAGACTTAAATGTGTAGTTCCTTGTCAACTTATGAGATGTTGTCTGAATTTATTATTAAATATAGGATTAGGATGGTCAGTAGGGTTCTTAAAGCTACGCTCTGCGATTGCCATGTCAGTTTAGCGATGCATTTATCGGCAAGAACTCCTAATAAACTATATTTTGGAGGAACCACGTCCAGCAGTGGACGTCTTATACGTCTCTGTGATGGCTATATTATCTCATGTCCATACCAAAAGTGCTTTAAGCAACTTATCACGGAGTCAGGTCAATGTATGAGATATACAGAGAATTTATTTATATTATTTATTAGTGTTGAAGTATTGACATAAAATCCACGCGTTTCCCTCCATCTAAACAAACACCCATCAATTAGTCATCCCAATAAATAGAAGCTATTTCATTAAATTCCGCGTTTGACTTATTGTGTTCCTTTAAAATTTTTGGGGTCCACAGCCATTTGTCATTTTTAATTGCCTCGTATTTCACGTGGCACAATGAGGGAATGTATGGCAGTAGGCCTAGAGACAATGCTTCTCAGACAATTAGAAGATTTAGATGAGTTTATGACCAATAAATACTTATTATTAGCTGTTTACGATGCCTGAATATATATTGAGGTGACATAAAGCGGTTCACCCCACTTTTGTTATGGCGTGCGTGCGAGTTTGGAATTTGTTTGTACTTTAGAAATCGGGAAATTTTCATTTTAACGTGCTAACCATAACATATTTCTTTCTATTTCAAGGTTTTTATTGATGACAGAAAACGACGTCTCGGCAATTAAACGTGACATTGACGTAAAATTACTTGGCGAGGCAACTGAGGTACCGGAACCAACCGATGGCGGTAGATACACCCGAAACAGCATAGTTCAAATGCATACATACATACATAATGCCTATGTCCCATTCTGGTAGGCAGGGACTGGATCTTCACTTGTTACGACCTTAGCTCATTAGGACGCTCTCTTGCTTCCCTCACTCGCATTAGCCCTTTCATACACGATCGTTTATTCCTTGTACTTCTGACCTGTACCTACTTTAATACCTCATCTGCCTGGTTTAAGATATGTTCGTTTAGATCTTCTTATACAAACTCTTCAATTCACTTTCGTTCTATATATTTATGCAGTCATTCTACTTTCATTCATCCTTTTTCACATTTCACCACATCACACTTATCACACTATTCTTTAATCTATCAAACTCAATACATACTTTCTTCGAAGTGCTCTCAAACAGTTTTTATTCTACTCGCGTACTTCTTTTGCCATACCCAACATTTCCTATGTCAGTGTTGGAGAAATAACACACCTATATAAATAGCCAGTCATTCTCTTATTGATATATTTTGGCTGGCCATAAAAGCGCGTAGGGCTCCATCTATTGGCACCCACTTTTCATGGGAAGGTCTAGGTCCTCCAGTAAATTTTCACTGCTGCCGTGTTGATGACTGTAAAAACCAAGGTAATTAATTTAACATTCTTATGATTGCCATTTTGATAGCTTTAAGTAACAAAAATAATAATTTCACGAAACATTCTTACCAAGGAGATCTAAATTTCAAACAGAACGGTTTGAAAATATAAGTTATTGTCATTTTCTTTTTATTAGGTTAGGTTGATAAACAAGCAGCGGACCGCGTCACTAGCGCGTTGCCAACCATGTGACTTGAAGATATTATGTCACATTACCGAGTAATTTTTCTGGCTCTCTCACCCTTCAAACCGGAACACTGCAATGCGAACACAGTTGTTTGATGGTAAAAATTGCTTAAATTGAGGTACCCATGCAGATGAGGACTTAATAAATCCATTAATAAAGATTTATATCTCAACTAATTTCAATATTACGTCACATTATCCAGTCATTTCACACTACTGTTTATATACTAGTGATATTATTTAAAAAAATATTTCTTAAACTGATTTAACTCAAACGAGTTAAATCTGTTATTTAAAAAATAAGAAAAACAATAAAACATTGCATCTACATAAACATGTTACAATAATAAGAGTTTTATAAATCTTGCGTTATTTAAATTATGTTATGGATAATTTTAAGTCGTTTAAGACGTCAAAAATAATAAATTTAATTCAGAAATATAAAGTACTATATAATATTGATATATTTATAACTATCCTCTAACACATAAATAAGGCCTACCTTATTCTAGTCTGAGCCACCAGACGGGTCTTAAAACTGTAACTTTAATGTTTAATGCAAGTTCATTACACAAGCCACTACTTAAAAAACTTCACAACCGATAAAAGTCATGTGATTTTGTATTTCTAAAGAATAAAACTTTGATATATGACGGATCTGATAGCATATTCGACAGTGAACCCTATCTTTGGACTAGAGGTCGCGGGTTCGGTCTAGGATAAACATTATGTTATAGGCGTTGTATATGGAATTATTCTATTATCTGATGTCCATAACACTTTTGTTATGCATCAGTAGGTTCTTTAACCTAAACTAATTTATCATAGAGTCAGGTCAATGTGTGAGGTGTTGTGTGTAATGAGGTAGACCTCTTACAAGGGTAATCCGCATTGTTACTTAACTCTCACTTATTTCAACCGCCAAATAGCAGTGATCGCATAGCTGTGTTCCAGTTACAAGGGTGAGAGAAGTAGTGAAATTACTGGGTAAATGTGACATAGTCAGTTCACAAGGTTGGCGACGTTAATGATATCCTTAGCGCCTATAGGCTGCGGTCATGTTAACGCGGACAGTAGCTCGTTTGGTAAAATAATGAAAAAGGTATACATTGCTATTATAAAGCATTGCTACCGCATACCGCAATCCCTAATTACTACAGAATAGAAACCTTTTGAAATGTACAAGAAATCGTTTATAAAGTGAGTCACAATGTCGTATTTAATAATAGAGAAACAATATGTTTAAAACACGTCATTGTAGTTAAAAGTGTTCACGATTTATTATGAGAACATAAAATACAAATAATCGGGCTAAGTCTAACAAAACGTCGGGGGCTTTGCCCTTACACATCAAAGAGACGTAGGGCGAAAGTGTTTATTAACGGCTGCCCTGATTAAGTAAACATCAAGATTTAAGCCGTGATTTTAATGAGCGATTTGTTGTTTTATTTGTTGAGTACTGTGATTTCGTTCGCGATTTAATATTACATCCGTATTTAAATTTACTTTGTATTTTAAGTGGACTTTGTAACCATTTCTAAGGGAATTGCGCTGATGGACGAACATGAAGTTTAATACAGTTAAAATTAATGTGGAAGATGTGCGTCACATGGGGGAGACCTCTTAGAAAAGTTGTCTGCATTGGTACCTCACTGTCACCTATGCCTACCGCCAAATAGCTGTGTTCCGGTTTGAAGAGTTAGAGAGTGAGAGGCAGTAAAATTACCGAGTAAATGTGACACAGCATCTTCACTTTACAGAATTGGCGATAGTTAGTGATATGTGATGACACTAACTATCGCCAATCCTGTAAAGTGAAGATGTGTGATGACACTTGTGATGACACTAACATCTATTGGCTGCGGTTACGTTTACCACGTACGAACTTAAAATTTAATAAATTATGTACAATTTTGAAGACCTAGAATGACTACTAGTTATAAAGAATTACTTTTGCTACTTACTCTCTATTATAAAAAAGCATTTGTTAAGGCGACTGAAGTGCCTGAATCGAAAAACAGCGATATGTCCATCCGAAACAGTTCAAATGTATAGTACTACGCGTTGCGGTTGCTACCACGCCTGCAAATCGTAGCAATTACGGGCAAAGATCACTCTTCCTTAGGAAGTCTATGTTCAATAGTGGACTTGCCGCGTCTGCTGACGAAATGCATAAAAAAAATTACATACATGAGTAGATTCCTGATAGCAAATAAACTATCCAAAACGAATTAACTAAAATCGTGCAAATTATGAACCTAAGCAAAATTTCAAATCAAGCCAATTTATTGTAAAGATCTGTTATCTGTAAGGTAGACTTCACGCAAAGATTGTCTGCATTGGTATCAAATTTCACCTATTTCTTTCGTAAAATACCAGTGTTCGTATTGTTGTGTTCCGGTTTGAAGAGTGACTGATTTATTACAAGGTTGGCAACGCGCTAGTGATAGCTTTTGATCATTTCCAGGGTGATTCCAGGTTTGTTTCCTTGTTAGATGAATTAATAAAAAAAACACAATTATTATTAATAAGTAAAACTCTTGTGTTACTTTTTCTTAATGACGACATGAAAACACATGTCCACATGTGGTGCGTTTACCCTACCGTCGACCTATTTTCGTGGAAGCCACATGTCTCTTATTACGGTGTGAAAGAAAAAGCTCCATAATAGAGCTACTAACATTTGTTCAGTGTTAATTTGTGTGTCCGTTCATATATGTAGGTGTTATATATAGGGCGGTACATTTTTCTGGATATATAATCATGAGATTGTATTTTTACAAATATTGTTAACTAGCTATGCTTGCGACATCATCCGCGTGGAAATTTTTTTTTAGGTACCATACCTCTTTACTTTAACTTGTATAAACTTTAAATGTCATGTTTATTTATATCAAATCAATGGCCTGAAAAATAAGTTTCAAGTTTCTAGCTCTAAAAATAGCGATCTTTTCATACAACTTTTCAATCCCCTTTTCGACCTCTTATAACCCTTATTTTTAAATCATAAGCAGCCTATGTTCTTTCTCGTGGTCTAAAAATTGTCTTAGCCAATTTTCATCAAAATCAGTCGTGAGGTTTAAGCGAGAAAGCGTAACAGATAGACAGACAGAGTTCCTTTCGCATTTATAATATTAGTAGAGATTCAATTATCTTTATGTTTGTTATTAACTATAAGCAGACTGATTACAAAGTTCGTCAGTATTGAGACCTCAGTATTACCTATTTCTACCGGCTATCAGCAGCATTGGTGAGTTCCAGTGTCAAGGATGTAAGAGGCAGTGACATTACTGGGTTATATGACATAATATTTTGAAGTCTCAAAGTTGGCTACGTGTTAGTATTGTGTAGCTTCGGTGATGCTTAATATCATACGAAACCTATGCTACGTTGGTGGACTAAGCCTAATAAAAAAAAATTTGCAGGCACATACCTTGATCCCGGTGAAAAGACTTTCCGATGGACGGGATTTACAGTAAAGCCTGGGGATTCTATTCGCATGGATTTTGGGGAATATTTCCCTGAATTAAAAGTTACCGAAGTCCTAGATTTCGAGCTATCTACATGCCAAAAAAACCACTTAGAACCGTCCCATCGTGTTATCGTGCAAAAGTGACAATCAAACTTGCAGACAAATACGTTTGCATTACTGATATCCATCTGAAACAGTGTAGCTTATGTGCACAGAAGAAGGATGGGCAGCAGCATCCTCGTCGTGAAAGCTGCGATCTGCGATTGCCAACACGCTGGCCCAGGGCGGCAATTATGGGCAAATTCCACCTTTCTTGGGGAGGCCTATGTCCAGCTGTGGGGAGGTCAATTCTCACATCTCATACATTGACCGTACTCCGTGATAAGTCAGATAACAACTTAGGAATAACAAATATTATACTTAAATAAAAATATTCAACACCCACATACAGAAAAAAAAAACATATACTATCATCATACAAATTTTTGTCCTGGGTGGAATCGAACCCATGACCATTGGCACGCAAAATAGGATCACTACCATCTGCGCCATCGGGCCACTCAAAGTCTGTGTTTTTGTATACACGAAACACAAACAAATTAATTACAACTAACCTTAAACGATATTAATCTATCAGCACTATCATCAGCGAGAATTTACATGTTAAAACTAAAATAAACAATAATTTAAAAGCCAAATTATGTTAGAGGACATTATTTTTACCGAAAATTAAGAACCGTTAATTTTTTACCTATTGTTGAAGAAACACATTAAGGCACGAGGGTTTTCGTTTGCGTGTGACTAAAATATAATACAGCTATTTGGACAAGCGACTAAAAGGTTCTGTATAACACTGATCATAACTTTAATATAATTATTTAAATATTTCGTAAGGTATCTGCAGAGTAGAATAATACCTCCCCCTGTAGTAGGTGTGAGAGGCGACTAAGATACCAAAACCGACAGATACCGGTAGATCCATGTAGCTCAAATGCACAGGGCAAGGCTTTTGAGATGCACTGTTTCTGAAGGGTATACCGCCATTTATCGGCTCCGGTACCTTAGTCGCCTCTTAGAATGCATGTTCTGGGGAAGGTACTATTCTATTGACAAGTTTTAATTAAATATTTTAAGTCAAGTACTTGATTCTTTTTACTATCACCATCAAAAATCCCCGAAAGTAAATCCGGATTTCTTTTTAAATTTGAGTTATTAAGTTTCCTGTTACTTCATGAAGTAAAATACCTCTTACATATTTCTTATATGGTACCGGCAGAGAAGAAAATAAATCCTTTTGGACAGTGTCGGTTGAAGTGCCGAAACCGACAGATGGCGTTATAACTAAAGCGCAAAAGGGGAGACAGCGGCAAAAGCATCTCCGTCAAGGATTGGTATATTGATTATCACCACTGAAATACAAACCACTAGTCTACCACTAGTCACAACGCTAGTACTTCTATCTTGTGTGAGTACTAAAAGTCAATGGTTCGTTTCCCAACCAGGAGAAATATTAATACGGTGATTATTTGTGATTTTGCTTTCTTAAATATGTATCTGAGTATTATATTTGTGATTCCTCCGTTACTTGATTTTTGTAACTCAAGTGTTTTTAACGACATATCTCCGATCAGGTCAATGCATGTTGGCCGTAATACGACTGATACGATGATTATAAACTTTGACATACAGAAGTAAAGCAAACTGGGAATAGGTCTCAATATTAACACATAGGTGTGTTAATGTCATCGAGGCACGGGACCCTGAAACATATTTTATTACTATCTTGCCGGAATTCAAAAGAGGAGATGACGGACTATTTACAAGGTTTAAGAATGTGCCTCCACATCGCAGTTATTTAGTGAATAATGACACGCGAAAACATAAATATTTATATTTCGATAAAGGATCGCCAACTGTTTGGGGTCGGTGCGTGAAATGAAGAAATGCCTTCTTTTTATTGGTGTGTACTAAAATAGTTACAAGACATAAATTTGCCATTATTTTTGTGAATAATGTTTATTCGAATGGATTTAAAATGATTTTAAAATTAATTACGACGCGATTTATTTACTTATTACTATTTTTTTTCGACATTTTGATACTCGTTTTCAAGATTTTTTAAAATGCGTTTTAGCGTGACAAATAGGTTGTATTATTAAGAGTCATGAAAGTAAAAATGTATGAAGATATTTTAAACGGAAACTATTTTAAAGGAAATTATCATCTTCACCATATCATCCATAGAAAGTCTACTGCTAGACATAGGCCTCCCAAAGACAAAGGCTTTTGCGCATAATTGCCATCCTGGGCAGGCGTAGGAGGAAGCTGCTGCCCATCTCCATCCATCGGATAGATATACCGGCATATGTCGGTTCCGGAAAAAGAAAATACTTCTTAAATTTTAAACTTTTAAGCTGATGTCTTTACATTAAAACCTGTTGTTTGTGACTGTGTCACCTCTGTACCAGAATCCACGATCATTGGAGCACTAGATAGGATAGGATACGTTGCTGATTGCGTCATCGATTCTGTGAAAGTCAATTAAGCAGTAACTTAAACTACATTTAGAATTTATTATTCTCGCGAGTAAGGGTCGGCATTACACGAAATAAATCTTGCGGGCCGCTAATTTCGAATGCGTCTTTTCAAGAATATCACAACCAACCGTTCTATAAATGTAGCCTTATGAAAAAAAGTTACATTCTTATTTTTTGTTCCACCATGAATATCTGCTGAAAATACAAGCTGAAACGCCCCTTGTAAAAAGTAAGTAGGACCGGCGTTTGAAATTGGTAAGAGTATACAAAAGTAATGCGATACGAAGGCGTGCACACAAAAGCTACTCGTAGGTCTAAGATGGAGCGATAAGAAGCGACGACGGCCGCAGCCGACCGACACGAATTGTACGCCGTTTATCAACACAAAACTGTATGGTGTGCACACAAATAAGATATTATAGAAACTAATTAAAAAGCTCAAAAGAAATTGTACTGGAACGACTACTCTGTATAATTCTAGTAAGAAGTTACTTATTTGACGGGCCCGATGGTGCAGATGGTAGTGATGGTGAAGATAGGATATCTTATGCACAAAGAGACGATCCTACTCAAGACATATATTCATATAATGATATTTGTGTTTTTCTGTGTATTCAAAACATGTATAAAGTGTTATATTTGTGCAGTTAGGTAACGGCAGAGTAGAATAGTAGGTACCTCCCTCTGTACCAGGTGTCGTAAGAGACGACTATAATACCAAAACCGACAGATGGCGGTATATTTATCCGAGACCAGTGTAGCTCAAATTCACAGGGTGGCGATGCACTCTTGCCCAGTGCGGCAATTATTAAATTTGCAACACTAACCCATGGCATGGAGAACACTATTGCGTTCTTTGGTTTTCCTTTGTATAGTAACTTATCCTTGCCATTGCAGCAATGAGAACCTCATATATTTCTTACTTCAAGACTTAGTTCTGCAGTTTATTCAATAGAAAACTCGCCAGTTCTGTGACGTATACCCAGCTCGTTTAGTTTATTTCAGCTATTTTCACAGAGTTATTTCTTATGGTATATAACTGTGAGGTAGCGCTTCTGAAATTAATTCAATATTTTTTTTATTTTTATTTCAAAAGAGAGCAATATGAGTCATATAAAATACAAGCTAATCCAGAAAATGGTGCCTTGTATTAATTACACTTGTATATTTTTCAAAAAAAATATTGTGACTATATATTAAGATATATATATATATATAATCCTATATCTCAAGTAAAAAGTTGGATCAATGTATACAGTGAGCAAAAAATTATTAAAATCAGTTCAGTAACAAAACACCTAAGCTGGTGTTCATACCAAATAAATACTGGAGACATTTGTAAAACACAATACAAAAATAAGTCATACAAAAATTCATTGAATGTTAGAGAAATAAATACTTATAATTAATGCACAGTCAGTATGTATATGAGTTTAACTGTAGAAAATTGATTAGAACACATTGTCTTGGTCGACGTGTATATTCTGCCAAATCAATCTGGACATTTCATCATCATATCAGCCATTGGAAGTCCAATGTTGGACAAGTCTCCCCGAGAAAGGGACAATTTTGATTATAATTGCTGCGTTGGGCAAGGGTGTTGGCAATCGCAGATCAAAGGTTTAACAATGAGATGCTGCTGCCAAGCCCCGCCCTGTGCATTTGAACCACACTGTATCGGATGGATACACTGCCAGCTGTCGGTTCCGGTATCTTTATCGCCTGTTACGACACCTGGTACAGGGGGAGGTACTATTTTATTTTGCCGTTACTTGCGGCTGTCTCATTGAAATCATTATAATTTGGTTTAATTAAAATAATACTAGTCGTATACTTTTTTGCAGTAAATAATATTTTTGAATCACAGTATTTAACCATTATTTATTTAATTTAAAAGTGTTAATATGTTATTTTTTAATCTTTTTACACATTTAGTTCCGAGAAATCGTCTTGTAAATCTATTGTACTAAGAAATCAATAAAAAAGTTAAGAAAGTAAAGAGTTTTCACAACATCTAATCTATTGACCTGACTTCTGAGGTAGGTCGCTTAAATCACTTTTGTAACAGACATTGGACGACAGACGAATCACCAATATAATATAAAGAATACATATAATATCTACAAATGTTATACTGGCAGGGGATCGAACCCATAACCCTTGGCGATTTCTACCATCTGCGCGTCATGGCCATCAATAGTAATGAACAAACACTGCTGAACCTAAATAAATAAATAATAATATTATAGATTCGCGAACTGATCTGCTGACCGTACATATGTTTTGATCTGGATTGAGTCATGCCTTTATCGCACGTTTATGGCCTCACCTCTCCCGCTACGTGTTAATTATGTTTAATTTATTGGGATGCATTTCATAACACTCATTTATAATAATGCATACTAATAAATACCTTATTAAGAAGATGATATAAATTATTTTCTTCTGGCTGGAACCGGTGTCTTTGTTTTTTTTTGGTTTCGTAAATAAATCGCTTGGAAACAAATAATTAACAAAATTAGATTCAAATCTATTTTTAAAAATTTTAACATCAGGTAGATCTCATAAATCGTTAGTAATTCACTCTCACTTATTTTAACGTCAAATAGCAGAGTTCGCAATATTGAGTTCCGGTTTAAATGGTGAGAAAGGCAGTAAAATTACTGCGTAATGTGACTAAGTACCTTCGAGGCACATGGTTGGCAACCGCTTGTGATATCCTTGTGATGTTACGAGAGTCTATAGGCTGGGGTAACGCTTACTATCGCGCGGACAGTATGCTTCTTTGTCGACCTGGTCAAAAAAAAATAAAAGTTTTCCTAAACACTAACTTACCTATTCCTGCCGAGTACCGATAAAGTGGTATAATCTGTTCCTCTAACCTAAATTTCAGATGGAAAAGTCGACTGAGATACCATAACTAAATTCCAAGATGGCGGTAAATGATAAAGAGTCCTTTATTTATTGACCTAAAACTGATAAATTAAAAAAAAAGTACTTACTTTAATTCTAACTTTGTCTTTTGATTTATAAAAAATAAAGTTTTAGTCACAATTGTTAGTAAACCAATAATAATGTTAGTTTTTATTTAGTTTAATCAGTCAATGATCATTATATCAGCAATAGAAATCCACTGTTCTAGATACTGGATATAGGCCTTGCCAAGATAAGGGGATTCTTGTTCATACTTGATGCGCAGGCAGGCATGTATTTATATTCATCATGGATGGGGTTCGAATCCACAAACTTTAGCGCATACGATAGGATCTCATCACCTGGGTCATCATCAGATCTATTAGTTATTTCTTTTCATTACATAATTAATATAATATAGTACTTTTTTATGACTGAGTCGTCAAACAAGTCGGTCCAGACAATAATAAAGACTGGAGAACCGGAAGTGAAATCTTTTTTTTTATTAGACCAATTTCTATTCGACAAACAATCATACATACCGCTTAATAATAAACGTCACAGCAGCTTTTAGACGCTCTTGTCACAAATACATCACTACAACTTCGCCAGCCTTGTGACGTGAAGATATTATGTCATATTAGCCATAACAAAACAGTTTTTTTAGAGGCATTAAAACGCGGTTTATTTCACTTTTTATATTTTCGTTTGATGTTTCGGCTACTTTGCGGCAACCTTTAAAATATTGACATAAAATGTTGTGTCAGGATTTGAACGGCCGAGATCGCAGGTCCGGAATTATTAGTCAAATGAAAGGGGCTACGAGTTATTCAATAGTTTACGTTCAAATTGGAGGACCCGTTGGCGCAGAGAGTTCGCTTCCCATTTAGAGCAAATATTTATATGAAGATCTGTGTCTGGGTGTTAAATATGCGTAATTAAATAGTATATTTGTGATTCTTCTATTGTCTGGTATCCGTAACACAGGTGACTTCAATCGACTTACCACGGAGTCATGTGACTGTATGAGATTTTGTGTGAATTTATTTAAAGTCATCATACCAGCCTTTCCAAGTCCACTGCTGGACCTTTCAAAGAAAGGAGATTTTTTGCCCCTAATTGCCGGGCTGGCAAGCATGTTGGTAATCGCAGCGCTCAGCTTTTGCGCCGGGGATTCTGCTGCCCATTCCCGCCCTGTGCATTTGAGCTCCACTGTTCCGTATGGATATACTGCCATCTGTCGATTTTGGTACCTTAGTCGCCTCTTATGACATCTGGTGCAGTGGAAGGTACTTTTTTACTCTGCCGGTACCTCATGGGAATATTTAAAGTAATTATGCAAAAAAATATGCATTTGATTAAGCAAGTCTTGGATCCTACAAGTTAACTACGCGCGCGCTCGCGTGCTTGCCAAACGTATTTTAAATTTGCCGCGTGTCATGCCCCCAGCTTAGTAGGTTAACTGGTGCCGATTAGGTGACTGAAACCTGGGTTTAGAATAGCGAAATCTGGCCAGGCTTTCCGAACTGACGAACGAAGCTAAATAATACAGAAGATGACCTCCCCTTCCCCTTTTACTGGATTCAATCGATATAGCGTAGCTCAAATATGGGGTGGGGGTGGACCAAAGTATTCCTGTTGCCTAGTTTTGCTCTAAGTTGGTTACCCATCACCAATTGGGGCGAAATTACTTTATCATTGTAGCATTGTCAAACAGGCACAAAGTCCGCGTAATAGTTAGCGTTACCGCAGCCTATAGATGCTCGTGACATCACAAGGATATCACAAGTGGGTTGCCAACCATGTCCATTAAAGATATTTTATTACATTACCCAGTAATTACACAGCCTCTCACTCCTTAAACCGGAAAACAGCCATGCGAACACTATATATACAGCAATCTGGCTTAAAAAGTAAGTAAAAAAGTAACAAAATAAGTAAGATTAAAGTACCAATGCAGACTTTTTAAATGAGGTCTACCCCCATGTAAAATTGTTAAACCTATGTCCAAAAGTGGAAATTTTACGGCTGCGATGAATGTAATATGCAAAAAAAATAATATACATATTTTGAAATTGGGACGAACTTGTGCAGTAGACTTGAATTCCATTAAAAACTTCTGGCTAAAGCTATTTCAACTTGTATAATGTCTAGACAGAATAATGGTGGATAGTCTGAGTATTTTAAAAGGGCTTGTCAATTAGCAGTAGAGAAATGTTAGCGCGATTATAAAGGGCTTCAGATTATCGAAGCGATAAGAGAGGATATAGGTAAATTATATGTACAAGCTATTTAACAGACGTTGTCCTTTCTTTATGATATATATTTATTGTGGAAAAAATATTGCGACTATAAATTGAGAAATAAACTATCTTATCTCTTAATTTAGATCAAATTGTAAACCGTGAGCAAAATGTGAATTGCTTGAGTATTCTAGAAGTTCGTTCTGGACGAATACCTTGACACGTTAATTTTAAATATATGGATATCCAGAGAAATTTTGTAACGTAAATTGAGTGAGAAGAAAAAAAAACTAATATGTGATATAACGAAGATAATAAAATGAGTCTATATATATATATATATTGATACCGTGTCGATTCCCATGCTTGTAAATTTATACTTTATAATAAAGTAAATAAAATTGCAGATACTGCTCTTAAACTTTTTTCAGACTTTCTCATGCACCTACGCTACGAGTTAAACTCAGGGATTATCTGAGATGTGAGGAATCAGTTGTTTTTGGGATACCTCAGGGCAGTATTCTAGGCTCGAGTCTTTTCTTAATATGCATAAATTGTAAGATGTTTACTTATACTGATGACACGAAAACAAGTGCTTTAAGCGACTTATCAACAGAATCAGGTTAACATATCAGATGTTATGGAAATTTACTAGTAGTTCAGTTTGAACAGTCACAAAAAATACTTCATCACCTCGCGACGCGGCACCGAAGGAAATGGTTTAGAACATTAGAGTCATTTACTAGTTTAAATTAACCCGATGATTAGATAATGACCTTGATTTATTCGTTACTACGAAACTGTGCGGTCAATTCGATAGAGCTCAGCTAGCTTGTTTTGTGTAGGAAATTCAGTTTGATGAATTTATTGTTATTGATGCGGTGTGAACTAATTAATTAGCATTTAAATTAGAAGTGTTTGAAATAAGTCGGTATTATTAGCTTGCCGTGAGGTAACGGCGGCGTAGAATTGTACCTCCCACTGTACAAGGTGTCGTAAGAGGCGACTAATGTACTAGATTTGACAGATGGCGGTATATCCATCTGAAACAGTGCAACTCAAATATACGGGGCGATAGGCAGCAGCGTTCCCGCCGCGAAAGCTGCGCTATGCGATTGCCTATACACTTGCTCAGTGCGGCGATTTTGGCCTAAAAACCTCCTATTTATATTCCGCAAGCGAATGCAAGAGTTAGTATAGATACTATACTAACAATTACATAATAAAAAAAATACAACCACTCATCAGATCAGTGTATGAGATGATTATTGGATTCAAAGAAAATCCACTATTGGACATAGGCCTTCCCAAGAAAGGGGGATTTTTACCCATAATTGCTGCGCTGGGCTGACAAGAATGCTGCTGCCCATTCCCATCCTTTAGTCCATAAGCTGCGCTGTTTCTGATGGATGTGCCGCCATCTGTCGGTTCGGGTACTATAGTCGCCTCTTACCACACCTGGTATAGTAGGAAGTACTATTCTACTCTACCGGTACCTCACGGCACGTATGTATGCCAATCCAAGTATGTAATATTCGACATGGTTTAAATAAAAAGTTCTTATTTAGAACATTTAACATACACAAATGAAACAATTGGCCGCAACTAGTTCTTAGTAAACGCCATGTATCCCATTTATAATTAAAACGACAAAATAATGTGTCTGTGCTTTGAAAATCGCACAAATAAATCATTTCACAGTTCGATGAACTCGTCGAAAATCAGAGGCGAAAATTATATTGTTCTTATTATAAATATGTATGTTAAAAATGTATTTGGCTACGGTTTTTTGTCGTGCACAAAAAGTGAAGTGGTGGTGTTAGTTAATTTATGTGATATTGAAGATAAGGCGCGATTACACTTCGGCCACGGAATTGTCTTCTTTTGTTAGTGCACTTAACATTTTGTTTTTCGGGAACCTGACGGACCTGATGGCGCAGATGGCAGTGATCCTATCTTCCACACCATGACTTCGATCCATACCCAGGACAAATATTTATATGTTGATGTTTATGTTTGTTCGGTGTCTGGGTGTTCAGTGTATGTATTAAAGTATAATATTTGAGATTTCTCCGTAACACAAGTGTTTCATAATTTAATATTCAAACTGTTTCTAATGCTCCCATATGGATTATCAGTTTAACCTTGAAAGCGTTATTCAGACGGACAGTTTTCATTTCATAATTTCAAGTTATAAATATATATATATATATATATATATATATATAGCTTTTTTATTTCAAGTTATATATGTATACTGGAAATTTACTTCTGAAATTAAGCTTCCCCAAGAGTTTCGCCCATAATTGCCGCACTGAGCAAGCATGTTGGAAATCGCATAATGCAGATTTCGCGACGGGTATGTTGCTACCTATCCGAGCCTTGTTCATTTGACAATTCTGTTACGGATACCGCCATCCGTGGTTCTAATATCGTAGTCACTTTTTATGATACCTGGTACAGGAGGGTACTATTATTCTCAGATCTCAGACGAAAGGTTATGATCTATTAAGATCTTTAAAAAAAAATTGTGGTTAAAGCTTATATAATGTACAGGTTTGCCGTGAGGTACCGACAGAGTAGAATAGTACGTAAAGTATGCGTTGGGCAGCAGAATACCTGTCGAGAAAACTGCACTCAGTGTTTGCCAACACGCTTGCACAGCGCGGCAATAATGGGCTAAACTCCCCTTTCTTGGGGTGGCCTGTGTCCGGCAGTGAACTTCAGTGGCTGGTGAGAAGATGATGATGTATTAAAGTGGATTGGCCCATAATACACTATGTAAGAAAGCGAATATGTGCCTCAAGAGGATGTCGCAAGCTTAAACCTGATCTTATTTTTCTATGATCCAAACAGTGTAACTACAACTTTACCGTGCATCATTTGAACAAATCATATTTTCGGCTACTACAGCTAATTTTGCCTAAAGTTGACTAATTATTTTAAATTATACAACATTTTTAGCGCAGTATATAATAATTTTTATCGCGATATAAAGTCACTGAATTTAAGATGCGTTTTAAAAATAAATCCTAATTGAATTTAAAATTGTTGCGTCTTCTTTTAGAATAATTAAGTTAATTAGAAAACAATGGACATTTTCAGAGACCCGCCAACAGAAATGGAGATAAAAGTACTGTTGCTTTTGTTATTTTTTGTTTCAACATTATTTCATCATTTCCAAATATATCCTTCAAAGGAAGCCGCATATGAAAAATAACTATTGATACTAGTAAAGTACAGTTGGCATCAATATACCTGAAAATGTTAAATATACCCGCTTAAGTTATATCGAGGGTATCGTCGGAATAGAATATTACTTATTTCTATGCCAGTTTTCGTCAGAGGCGACTGAGGTACCGGAACTGGCAGATAGTGGTATATTCACAGCTTTAAAACTACAGGGTGGGGATGTGCAGCAGTATCTTTGCCACGATATTGGGATCTACGATTGCTACCACGCCTGCCCAGCGCGGTAATTATAGGCATAATTCCTCCTATCTTGGGGAGGCCATGTCCAACAGTGGAATTTTTATCGCTGATACGATGAAGTTACACTTCGTCAATCAATAATTTAATACTTTTGTAACTGTTTACAAATGAATCTAAGAATAATTCAGAATCAGTAGACTGAATATATTCAATGGTTTGTCATTTAGAGTTAAGAATTCAAATTGGCCACTAATAACGTTGTTTTGACGACATGTTAAACTTGACGTAAATAATGATAAAGAATACAAGCTAAAAAAATGTACATGATCATTAGCTGATTATAATGTTTTATGTGAAGGCTGAGGATGCCTCGGTCGTGAGAAGCTTTGAAATTTCACTCTTAAAATTAAGGAATTTATTTAAAAAATCTATGTCGTTAACACAGCGTTTCAGTTCAGTTACACATTGGGGTTATTGGGTATCAGAAGGAAATATTTATTTTTATACACCTTTAATATACTGTGTGTTAATGTTAATAGAATAGAAAAGTTCTAGTGTCTCAATAGAAGATAAACATCAATACTATTTATGTTTTAAATTATTTATTAAATATATATTTTATTATTTTCAGTGGATTTATACAAGGTTTGTCTGTATTGGTACCACACTCTCACCTATCTACCGCCAAATAGCAGTGTTCGTATTGCTTTGTGATTTGAAGGGTTAGAGAGGCACTGAAATTTGTGGGTATTGTGACATATCATCTTCAAGTCACTAGGTTGTGATCTCCTTGAGATGTAACGAGCGTCTATAGACTGCGGTAACGCTTAAGCGAGTTGTCTTGTTTTTCAATCAGATATAAATAAAGAAGAACACCTACAATATTTGAAATGACTGACAAAAATTGTCTCCAATAACTTCTTGCGTCTGGTGGTTATGGTCCGATCAGAATGCGTTGCAGTGGATTTCTATTCGCACACTCCAGCAAGTGGACTGTACTCTCTATGTATATGTATATCTATACTGTACTATGTATATGTATATCTATAGTATTCTAATAATGTGTAGCTTAAAGTTGGATGATTGATTGAATTAATTTAAGTAAGCTATCTAAGGGATGTAAAAAGACCGAACATATAATTGAAGTCATAAGGACATAAGGTCATAAGGACAAGGACAGAAGATATAATTTGTTTCTTACTTTTTTTTTGTTTGTAATGCTCATAAATACTGTGTGCAGGTCTACCTAACTAAAGAGACTCGTTTCTAAACGGCTGTGAAACAAAATTAATGTTATATCGAAGTTTACTGCTACTAGCAGTTAGATAGTTAGTTACAAATTAATTTGCTGATAGATTACTGTATAATTATACATTTGAGTTTATTTTAACTACTTCTCATTAATTTATTTTTATATATTACTACGTGACCCGTAAATGTTATTTTTTTTAATTAAATTAAATTAACTAATATTGCTTTTGAAAATAGAGGTTAGTGGATTGGGAAAATTTGTATTGTATATGTTTTTTAAAGGCTTGTCATAAAAAAATCTTGTCCAGAAAAATGCTATAGACCTTCCTAAGTGTCTGGGGTATAATAAATTGATGAAAATTAACGTAATTGCAGATAGCCATACCTACTTATATATATATACGACACTGCATATTCGTGTTTCTTTTAATCAAAATGAGTGTCTTTTGTTTTATTATTTTTAAATGTTTATTTTTGAATTTCAGCTTCATGCTTATAAGGTTTTTAAGAAATAATACATGTAAGTGTCACCAGTATTGTGCTTCATGGGCGCACAATGTTTATGTATGTGTGTATGTATACATCAGATATCGCACAGAAATTCTTTTAAATCGTAACTGTCATTCGTCGGAATAAAATAAACTTGAATAACACAAACGCAATTTTTTTAAATTGTTAGGACATATTTGACGTAAATATGTAGTAATACATACTACATATATAACTGCTGTATGGTAACGGTAGATTAGAATAGTACCTCCCACGGTAAAATATACTGGAATATTCGACTGAGGTACCGAAATCGACAGTTGGTGGTATATCCACTCAATATAGTGTAGCTCAAAGGTAACATGGCGGAGTTGGGCAGCAGCTTTCCCGTCAGCGGAATTATGGGCCAATTCCCCCATTCTTAGGGAGGCATATGTCCAACAGTGGACTTTTGCGGCTGCTATAATGATGATGATGCGACGGGCCCGATGGTGCAGATGGTAGTGATACTATCTTTAGCGCCAAGGGTCATGGGTTCGATACCCAGTCAGAGCAAATATTTATATGTTGATATTTAAGTTTGTTCTGATTCTGGGTGTTAAGTATATGTATTTAAGTGGCGTCTGTAACACTTTAAGCGACTTACCTCGGAATCAGGTCAATATATGTGATTTTGTGAGAAATGGTTATTATCTTATTAATATTATGTAATCGACTTCCAAAGATATAGACTAGAGGTTCTATATAAATAGAGTAAAATTATTGTATAAAAACATATTTAACGTCATTATTTTGAAATAAACCTTTATTACCTTGAAATATAATAGAATAGGTCAACGATCACTACTAATTCTGAATGCCTGGCCGACTGTACATGAGACACGTGGCGCCACCTATCACGTCGGGGCCATTTTGCGGCTACTTCAATCGTGCGTTCGTGCATGGTGACATTTAGGTGCGTTTGTTTATGGTCGACGTGTCACCATTATATGTAAATATATATAGATAAATGTTAATAGTACAATATAGAAAATGTTATAGCAGATTTTTTTATATTTTTCTGATGGCTAAGTAGTACATAATAATAATAACAATAATAATAATATTAATAATTTACACCACCTCATGCCTCCGTGATAAGTCGCTTAGAACACTTATGTTACAGACATCAGACAATAGAGGAATTTGTATGTATAAAAGGATAAGCAGTCTGACTGACTGACATTTTTAAACAGGGCATAAACTATGAGGATTTGAAACTTGAATTGTTGCTCTGGGGTTACTTTTATGAAACGTTGCTCATTCAGAATTTATACAGTATAAAGGTTCCTCATCTAAAATTTTAAACCAGTGTAAGATATTCTTTTTTAAAATTATCCCTTAAAGGGGTTAAATGGCAAAGTTAGTAAGAATGTATAACTTAACTCAGATGAAAGCTGCTAGCTGCTAGCCACAAATAAAGTATTATTTTTATAATTCATCTGTTGTCTGATGTCTGTAGCACAAGAGGTGCCAGGTCAATATATGATATGTGTGAATTATTATTATCAATATACATAAATATATATAATTAATACCAAGAGCAAACACCACAGACCGAACACAAATATAATCATATAAATATTTGTCCTGGGTGGGGATCGAACCAACGACCTTAAGCGCACAAGGTAGGATCACTACGATCGTGCCCGTCCAGTAAGTATCACTGTACTTATAGATTCTTGCAAAGATTTCATGTCACATTAACCTCCCTTCGATTTGTGAGTTCATATCTGAGTACTGTTACTTCGAGAAAGTGCCTTATCATTCGTACCTCCTAGTAGACCAAACTGCGGACTCCAAGGTTAAGCAAAGTGACAACGTTCGTGTACTTAGGCCTTAACATGAACCAGCATCCATTCCATTTCTTATTTTTTTCTGCTGCTGGAAATAGGCCTCCCCTAGAAAGGGGGAATTTGCCCATAATTACTACTGCCCATCCCCGCCATATGCATTTGAGCTTCACTGTTGCAGATGGATATACCGCCATCTGGGGGCTCTGGTACCTTAGTCGCCTCTTATGACACCTACAACAGGAGGAGATACTTTCCTACTCTGCCGGTTTCTCAACTTAGTAATAATAACGTCCGTAGTTAGAGGCTAATAAGCATTTGCTATAAGCAGATGGTAGTGATCCTATCTTATCTCCCCTCCGCTAAGTTTTCCTCGTCCAATCCCCTGAAACGAAGGCCACTTGAACCAAGATCCGTGCCCTCGAGTGTTCGTCGTCAATCTCATTTTGATCTCTCAAACTTCGCGGATGGACGGCGGTGGTCTCACAAAGTGCACTGTCATAGGGTCGCTCATTAACGACCTTCCTGGCGTTGATGGTAGTGATCCTGTCTTATGCACTAAAGGTCGTTGGTTCGATCGCCACCCAGGACAAATATTTTATATGATAATATTTATGTTTGTTCTGTGTCTGGGTATATGTATTTAATTACTATTTTGGGATCCCACTGTTGTCCAATGTCCATAACACAAGTGCTTTAAGCCACTTACCTCAGAGTCAAGTCAATGTATTCTAATGGGAATAACGTGGATAGATTCTTGTAGGATATTATAAGGTGTGTTAGTTTTAGGAATTAAATAACATTTTTGCATGGTGATTGCGTTGTGGCGAATAGGAGATGTACGACAATAATCTGTTTGTTTTTTTGGTATTTGTTTAGGTGCAGAATAATATGCAATAACAAATTTAAATTTGTTATTGCAAATTTGACAAAGGCCTGCCCAAGGATGGAGTTATTTTGCCTATAATTGCCGCACTGGGTAAGC
Source organism: Heortia vitessoides (assembly GCA_020976665.1). Lineage (NCBI taxonomy): Eukaryota > Metazoa > Arthropoda > Insecta > Lepidoptera > Crambidae > Heortia > Heortia vitessoides. The sequence continues at coordinate 418,031 of JACJUM010005602.1, forward strand.
GTGTTGGCAATTGCATAGCATAGCTCCGCAACGGGAATGCTGCTGTCCATCCACTCCCTGATGCATTTGAGCTACACTATCTTGGTTGGATATACCAGTATCTGTCGGTTCCGGTACCTCAGCCGCCTCTTACGACACCTGGTACAGATGAAGACACTATTCTACTCTGTCGGTCCCTTCACTTACTAATAATAAGGTCCATAGTTAGAGAGTGAGCTACTGCTATAAGATGGTAGTGATCCTATCTTATGTGTTAATTGGTGGTTTGATCCCCACCTAGGACAAATATTTATATGGCGATATTTGTGTTTGTTTTGTGTCTGAGTGTTAAAAATATCTGTTAAAGTATTATATTTTTAATTTTACTTTTGTCGTTTAGTCATTTCATTATCAGTTAAAGCGAGTTACCCATGGAGGTATGTCAATGTGTTAGATGTGTAAGTGTACCTTTTTTTCAAAGCAGTCGCCGTAAGACGCATTGATCGATAGTTTTCGATTTGCAATAGATAAGTATGAACGAAAAAAAAACTGCAACGTTCTTTTATGTTTATAATATTAGTAAAACTCTATATTGCATTTCTTATTTTTTTCTAAATATTTTTATTTCACCATATAAACGTTAACAATAATTTTATAAAGGCCTTAATATTATTAATTGTTATTTTAAATTCATCGTTAAACATAAAATATAAAAAGTCAGTTGATCCTCGTTTTGTAGTCGTTAAAGTAGTAGTTTTATTGTTGACAGTGTTGCCAGTTAATAATTATATGGTTTTAAAGATTAATGCAGAGATGGAGAGACAACAGTATAGTAATAACCCTTAGCTACAATGACGGATCCGAAAAACGTATTGAGTGAATACAAAAACAAACGGAATCCGTGTTAAATTGAATTTGTAAAAAAAATAACATCAGCTGCGAGATTCTATTAAAATCAATAATGCCAATTGCAAACTGTCACCGGACAATCCTTTGGTTGAGTTTCATCAATCATGATACAGAGTACAGATCGCTTGAATAATAATGGCCGGTCTCTAGTTGGGGATTTATTCGGAAATATATTGCCATATTTTATCTATATTATGTAAAAGAAATTTAATTGTTTGTTTGTTACGTTTTAACTCATAAACTAATATACTCTTATTAAAAATTATTTCATCATTATATAGCGATTTTTACCGAATAACATGCTAAGGCATGTTAAGCCATGTAATACCGGTGGAGTAGAATAGTACCTCTCTCTATACCAAGTATCGTAAGAGGCAACTGAGGTACCGGAACGGATAGATATCGGTGTATCCATCCGAAACATCGCAGCTTCAAGACTACACATCCACTGATGGACATAGGCTTTCCCAAAAAAGGGAAATTTTTCCCCTAGTTGCCGCGCTGGGCCAGCGAGTTTGCCATTTGCCATGTGATTGCCAACAAGCTTGCCCAGCGCGGCAATTATTGGCGAAATTCCCCCTCTTTTGGGGAGGCCTATGTCCAGCAGTGGACTTCCAATGGCTGGTATGATAATGATTATGATCATTAAAGACTAGTTTTCTATAGTGCACTAGTAACGCCCTTTGGTTTCATCCGGGTACTATCACATCACCATAGAAAAAATAAATAACAAAAGTAGCTTAAGTTACTTGTCATAACATCAGCTATCTGCCAGTGAGAGTCTTATTAAAATCTGTGCCGCTGTTTCAGCAAATTACGGGCTTAAATAAATAAATGGACAAAATAACAAAAGTAAAAAACAAAATATTTTTGTGTAGGCGCTGTATACCATCATACACAAATACAGAAAAGCTGTTGTTTTGAAATTACAAACAGACGTTCCAATTTAGATTATATGTACAGTTAAGTTAATTATAAGTTAAAAGCGGCCAAGCAATGTTTCGCGTACTGTATCGCACCGTTGAAAGGCCATCCGAGCAGGTAGGGCACGAAGGGAAATCACCACGTTAGTTTGGGCATGCGGCGCGAGCACTCACGTAGGGTTGGAAAGAAAAAAGTTTAGCAAAGAGAACGTGACAGGACAGACGGTCAATCTATTCTTACTACCATTAATTATAGACAGAGGTAATGAATAATTTACAAATCCTTATGAATAGCTGTACCAGCAAAACACCATAGTACCTCTCTCTGATCCAGGTGTCGTATAAGGTGACTGAGGTACCGGAACCGACAGATGGCGGTATATCCAACTAAAACAGCGCAGCCTGAAGAGGGTTAATAGGCAGCAACATAGTTGCAACCATGCCTGCCTAGCGCGGCAAATATAGGCAAAAATCTTCCTATCTATGGGAGGTCTATTTTTAAATGTGGTCTTTATATGGCTGATATAATGATATAGATATTATTTTTGTTGTTAGACTTTATCTTTTTAAATAAAAGAAGGTTAAAATTATATTAGCGCTCGGTTATATAACAACTTGTTTATTTTACTTCAATTAAAAAATATAGTTAAAGCTTTTTATTTTGCTGTCTGTCTGTCCCTGTGTATGTATGCTTAGATCTTTAAAACTATGCAACTGATTGTCATAATACATGCATAATATAGTAGAGGAACACAGATAACCTTAGAATTTTTTAATATGACGTCGTAAATTAATATAATCTTTTGCGATTACAGTATAAACGCTAGTTGAGTCCGACGAGGTAGATTAAAATAATGTACTACAGTATTGTATACCGTAAAAAGAGCTCCGCGGTGGAATATGCTCTTAGGGATACCTCACAATAACAATTTTATCTAGTTTAAATATAAAGATATTTATTCTGAGATTATATGTGGTACTAGTGTTTAAAGAGATATTTTAATAAAGGATTAGTATACATTGGCGACCGAGTCATAAAGATTGAAGGCAAGTTAGAAATTTGATTTAGTTACAAAGGAATTAAATATTTTTTAGTATCTAATGAATATTTGTGTTTTTTTCTGTCTTAATAATAGATTCTGTCTTAATTATTAATGATTTGACGTTGTCGACAAATACGTCAAAGTCCGGGTGAGACATAAGGAGTGCGTTAATTATATTTGTGATACCTCTGGCGTCTGTTATCCATAACAAAAATGTCCTTAAAGCGACTTATCTCAGAGTTAGGTCAATGTATGTGATGTTATGGGAATTTCTTTATTTATTACTATATTTACAAGTCCGCACTGTTGTTTTGGTTCTTGGCTAACAAATGTTCACAAGACATACAAAATTAAGTAAGCAAAAAAAGAATGAAATATTTTCTGCCGTTTCACCATAAAAGATCGGCGCCGAGTCCGTCCCGTCACGGGCACAAAATGTGACGGTTCATTGTCTGCAGCTTTTATAATCTGTGGCGGCTGCATCCGCTGAGATGGCCGACCGACCGGCAGGCCGTCAAGTTTTTGCCGCACAGGCGTCGATCAGCTGATCGAGCAGCTGTGTGGAATGTCCCGCCATGTTGTGGCTAAGTGAGTTTGGTTGGATATTAGAATGGCGGAAGCTAAGTGGTTAATTAATTTCTGTTTTGGGATAACGTTTGTAATTTTTGGAATGAACATACAATGGTATGAGCATTAAAAATCATACATAATGTACAAACGTGTTTGATGGCTTAAGTAAAGATTAATATTGCTTCTTGATAAGATTCTTGGCGTGTTTTTAAGTGTGACTTTTACGAAATACTAGATTTTTACGATACATTCGATCGATCGATTAAGCCAAAACTGACTATATTGATGAAATGATGAAAGAAGTTTTTTCTAATAAGAATATCAAGAACTCTGTTGTCACTAGATGGCGCCACCATAATGATGCTAGCTAAAAAATTCGATAAATGCGTTTAATGGGTAGAGAGATTAAATATTTTATTTCCTTAAAAAAATGTCTGCATTTTCACCAATAACTCCAAATGAAAATACAAAACAAGCGACTTTTGTTTCTATACATAATTTAAATAAAGCAAAATTTCTGAGTTAATCAAAATCAAAATATATGAATTGCATATCTTTCGCACTTTAAGTTTTCGCAAATTTCAAATTTCCTATTATAATAATTTTGTCTTTTTGTCTAATTTTGTCTAAATCTTTCCAAGCGGTTTGAAAGCTAACCTCAATCTATGTCACGCAGTTTGAGAAGTAACCTTAAATTATAGATAGACCATGTTACAAATAACGACACTCTGATTTATTAGTTATATTTAAGCTTTGGACGTTTGCAAGCAGACACATCTGTAAAGTTCCTTATACAATGATCACCACGTGGGGCATGTGTTTGCTAAAATCACTATTTGATAACCTCACCTATTTCTACCGCTGAACAACAGTGTTCAGATCGATAGGCGAGAAAGTCAGTGAAATTTCTAATGTATAATATTTTTTTTAAGTCACAAGATTAACGCAAGTATGCTTGTTTAGTCGACTCGGATTTTAGATCAGTGTAAGGTCATCCGATGCTGGACATAGGCCTTCCTAAAGTATGCTGCAATTAAATATTGTCCTAGAGACTCCTATCGTATTCATCCGTAACTGATGCTAAGACAGCTTAAGCTATCTTAATCTCAGACTATAGACTTCGCAGACTATGGCTTCCACAGATTACAAAGCCAGTTAGTTAGTTTGTTAATTTTTTTCTGTTCAATTTCTAATTTTTTCACGTAAGAATCGACGCAAAGTACAACAAAGCTTTCTTCTAATCCCGGGAAGTAAGCTTTCCTATGGGACGCAATATAAAGCTATACAAACGACGTTGTGCACGGACACCTAGAAAGTAATATTTACTTACATAAATGAAAGACAGCAAAAAATACAAAATTTATGAATTCCAAAGATTTCTTCTAATAGGTATGCATTGCATATCAATTGCCCTTTAAGTTATCGCAAACTTTAAATATCTATAATAAATATTTCCAAGAGGTTTGTAAGCTAACCTCAATTAATGCCACGTGGTTTGACAGATAACCTCAAATTATTTTGATCGATATCAAACCGTATTTTTTAAGTTTTGTAACACAGACCATGTTAGAAATAACGACGCTCTGATTTATTAGTTACATTTATGATCATCATAAGCTTTGGACGTTTGCAAGCAGACACATCTGTAAAGTTCCTTATACAATGATCACCACGTGGGCCATGTGTTTGCCAAAATCACCATTTGCTAACCTCACCTATTTCTACCGCTGAACAATGGTGTTTGCATTGCTGTGTTCCAGATCGATGGGTGAGAAAGTCAGTGAATTTACTAACGTTACATAATATTTTTAAGTCACGAGGTTGGCAACGCTAGTGATATCCTTGTACTTAAATACGAGCGTCTATAGACTGCGGTGTCATTTACTATCACGGTATAAGGTCATCCGATGCTAGACATAGGCCTCCCTAAAATATACTGCAGCCCATCCGTTGCTATTAGTGTTATCAGTGTAAAAAACCCTAATGAAATGTTGGTAAAATCAGGTTTAGCACTGGCCAGTGTATCGCCATAAAATCGTGAAAAACAAGTAAATGAGAAGCTATCCAATAAATAGGCTGTGATAAAATGGCTAACATAATATTAATCAGAAATCAGACAAACACACAGGAAAAAGCTTGTTGGGTCGCAAAGAGGAAGTTGCGACCTTTAAATTCTGAGCCGGGAAATGTTCGTAATTACGGGAAATGTTCGTAATTACCAGTTCATGTAACTTTTTGCAATAAAATCAAATATCAGAGAGCGATTGTTTTTATCCGGTTCTGCTTATTATAATCTGACGATAAAGTTTTTATACAAAAGTCGCTCTCTATGTAGTTTTATGACATTTAACTGATATTCACAGTTTTGCTGCTAATGTAATATTTATATGAATTAATGAGTAATAAATATATTTTTTAATTACATTTAAAATGGGAAAGAATAATTTCCATTTTTTTTAATTTCCATCCAGAGCTAAGTTTTTTTTTACTTGGCAGTTCAGCTGATGCTATGAGGAAAAGCTTGTTTTTTTTCTTAACACAAAATTAGCTGTTAATCATAATTTTACCATAAAAATAAAACTGATCACATCCGATTTATAAGAGGAAAGAACCAATCGAGCCGACTTTCAATTGTCTTTCTTATCGAATAAAATGCAATACATATTTGGCTAATTACATTTTGTTTTAAATACTCCGATCGTTTATATCCATACCAGATACTATGGCTTCCACGGATTACTAAACCAGTTAGTAATTTACTTTGTCTTTGATAGTTTAGTTGCAATATGCCAATAACGCAAGTAAATCTTGTTATTTTTTTCTGTTCAATTTTTTTTACGTAGTAATCAACGTAAAGTACTACAAATTTTTTTTTAATTCCAGGAATTAAGCTTTCCGTTGGGACACAATATAAAGCTCATACAAATGACGTTGTGCACGAAAACCTAGTAAGTAATATTTACTTATATAAATGAAAGGCAGCTAAAGTTAACTGAAAAAAATCAAATAGTTTTAGATTCTATTTTTGCAAAGTCTTCGGCCTATTCTATAGTGATAAAAGAAGTAAAACGCGTTGACTCCACGTCACACATCACTCAGGTCAATTTAAAAATCGAACGCACCTTGCCTCCCGTGGCTTTCGAAAAAGGAACACGTCGACAACGCAAAAATAAAAGCACGTTGTCCCTCTCATGCATACAACCCTTCATATATTGTAAATACATCTATCCCACTCACACCACCCTACATCTCTTATACTTTTTTCGAAACCCTCATTACGTTACGAACAGTCAACATCCTACGACTACAAACTCAAACGTAAACACGTAGGTTGTGTGTGCGCGTGTGAGCGTTTGCGCTTGTGTGAGTAGTCAGCTGAGTCAATCCACGGTAAACAAAATATGTAGTATATCTGTTCTAGAAACCAGTTTTGGGTAACAAATGAAATTTATTTAATAATTGCCTGCGTGCCTATTTGGGCCTTTTTTCGTGGCTCACAGAGGCCTTAAATTTTAACCAATTTAAGTTTGGATTATTTTATTAAGTATAATAAAACGACATTTATAAAATATAAGATAAAAATTAAGGTAACCGAATCTTAAAAATACATTGTCAGCATAGTTACACTGGTTAATTCCATAAGAGATTGCCACTTTAGTGAGATTTTTGCTCAAAATTTCCACTAATTTATTGCAGACTTTGCAACTACGATGCTGTTCCATATCCCCACTACATCTGAGATATGCTTTCGGATGCATATACCGCCATCCAGTGAGGTACTGGCAGAAAGCCGTAAGGTATCCGCGGTGTAGAATAGTACCTCCCCCTTTTCCAGGCATAGTAAGACGCGACTCAGGTACCAAAATCAACAGATGCCGGTATATCCATACAAAACAGTGTGGCTTAAATGCACTGAGCGGAGATGGGCAGCAGCACCCTCGTTAGAAAAGCTGCGCTCTGCGATTGCAAACACAAGCGTGTCTAGCACGGCAATTATGGGCAAAGTTTCCCTTTCCTTGAACAGATGGCTGATATGATGATACCATCATCTGTCCGGTTTTAGTATTATCTGCGCCAGTAACGCATGATAAAAATGTTTGATTGATATTTCAACAGTTAAATACAGGGATACTGTATTAATATTTACTGCGGTAAATCTGTTTTAACGCAACACGTGATGTATGCGTGTGTTTGATTGTGTTCCACGAACACACAGAAGGTTAGAGACGTGTTGGTGAATATGATAGAATTAGCCACCGCACTGGACCATCTATCATGAATATTAAGCAATGATATAACAATGCAGCGGAATTATAAATTGTATTGCTAGTTCATTTGTAAGTCCGACGAGGTACTTTATAGTACTTCTTACAATGCATGCAAAGGTACCTCACACGCACCTATCTCTACAGCCAGACGTTTACACGCGTTCCACTTTGAAGGGTGAGAGAGGTAGGACAATTACTGGGTAATGTGACATAATAATCACGGGTTACAATTCGTGTTACGGAAACGCGTACCACCACGCGAGCAGGTAACTTTGGCTCTGACGGATAACTTTAGCTTATATTAAACGTACTGTACTATAATTTCATAGTGTTCGTTATGGAAACACACGTTTAAAAGAATATAAATAAATAAATTCACACAACATTGCATTATATAGACTTGACACGGTGATAAGTCGCTTTAAAGTGTGTTACAGACATCAGACAACATGAATCACAAATATAATACTTAAATACATATATAACACTCATATACAGGACAAACACAAATGATCATCATTTTAACATTTGTTGTAGGCGCTGATTGAACCTGACACTTGCTGTACAAGAACACTATTGATTGCGCCATTGGACCTGCCAAATTTGACTCTTTGGTAATTTAAACAACGAGGGACAGTAGTTAATTTCGTATGTAGATAATAAATACATATATGGATGTCTGATCTTTTGATTTTAATCGATCTTTATAATCGTAATAAATCGTAACCCCGGGAATCGATCCCCGATCTGACTCGCGAATTCGATCCGAATTCGATCTTGCCAGATCGTATCTTATCTTCATAAAAAAGGCAAATATTATCAGTATACTGTCATTGCATTTAAAAGTTGTATTTTCATTTCTAAAGAGTCATTGCAGCCTATAAACGCTCGTAATATCGCAAAGATATCACTGACTCGTTACTTATCAACATATGACTTGAGAATGTTGTACCCAGTAAAATCACTGCCTCTCTCACCCTTCAGACCGGAACACATTAATGTGCACACTGCTGTTTGGGGGTAGAAATAGGTATGAGTAAGGTACCAATGGAGCCAACCTTTGGTACGAGGTCTACCTCAAGTACCTCACGGCAAAATAAAATTTAGTAATCATTTATTCATTTTCTAGGCACTTAAAGATAACCATAAGTAAATATAAAAATGCGTCAACACCAGAAGTCTTGTGTGGTTATTAATCCTTTCTGGTTTCCATAACTCAACATATTCTTACCTCGGGTATGCTAACGTGCGTGTTGTCTCATACTTATAGAAATTTATTGAGTGGATGCAAAGACATGGACAAAAAAACGCTCGGTTGTGATGACACAGCTAAAAAACAGGTCAACCCTGACGCCCCCAGCATCGGTGTGTTTGGTTGTTGTTTTTTAAATTCTTCGTAGGTAACCTTTTGGTTGAAGAAAATAGATAAAGTTTCACGTGTAATCAGAGGAATAGAATCAAGAATATTTGTATCTTTTAGTGTAAGGCTATTAATTAATTTAATATACTTTCCGTGCTGTGAGGTACCGACAGAATAGAATAGTACCTCCCACTGCACCAGGTGTCGTAAGAGGCGACTAAGATACTTGAACCGACAAATGGCGGTATATCCATCCAAAACAGTGCAGCTCAGTTGCACTAGGTGGGGATGGATAGCAGCATCCTCGTCACGAAGTTACGCTCTTTGATTACCAACACGCTTGGCCAGCGTGGCAAGAATATGCAAAAGAACCTCCTTTCTTAGGATAGACCTTCACCTTAGATGCCTCTTACTTCGCCTGGTACAGAGGAAGTTCCTATTCTTCACTTCTTTAGTTATCGAATACTTCAGAATAAAAAGTATGTATATCTAGTAATTACTAAATATATACATACCTTTTATTCTGAAATTCATTCATTATTATTATACTACAAATTACAAGCTATTTCGAATTGTAAAAAAAAATTGTTAATAATGCAGTCTCTATTTCTTTTTTTAAAATGTTAATAGCATTTTGAATACAAATAAAATGATGCAGTCTTTATTAAAAAACCAAACTGAAATCCATAATAAATTCTGACTCGAATTGAAATACGGATGACCTTAATGACCCAAAGGCTAAATTGCCGTAACAATATATAACATAGCCTACGAGAAGCTAGTATACCAATATCAGACTCATTACGTGAGTAACAGTACTTAGGCAAAAATTAAAGTACCAATGTCAAAGAAGTGTAAAGGCATTCAAAATAATATTGGTTATTACATCTATAAAACGTATGTTACATTACCTCAACAAACCGACTATAGATTTTATGATTTGTAAATTATCTGAGTAAACTTTAACATTAATTGCTTCGCTAGATGTAAAATAAATGAACAATTGCCAATTAACAGAGAATAATGCGTGTTAGGAATATATGTTGTACTAAGAACATGTTCACGTAATAAAAATTTATAAACGAATGTAACCAGAAGTGTAAAAAAACTCCACAGGGCGTCCTTGAAGTCATATGGGTTGGGATGCGCAGGCGCAACAGCTGATGCTACCTGACACCCACTCACACAGACGTGGGCTGCACACGCACACGCCTACAACAGGTATACAGAACCATTTCGAGGTACGTGCTTTCAATGCTAAGGCATAACGTGAGACAAGAACGGTTCCCTAACCGATATTAAAGATTATTCTGTCCCAAGTGTATTTATGAAGAACTAGCTGTGCCCGAGACTTTTGCCATGTTTTTACATTATTTTTGCGTAGCTTTAGCCGATTACGCAGCGCACGCAACGAAAGCACTCAAAAATATTATTTTTAGCCCATTTTTAGCCACATTTTTGATTAATGCTCCGCTCTTATTAGTTGTAGCGTAATAAATGAATGGCATATGTTACTCCTTGTTATATTAGTTGTTTGCCAGTGAAAGTCCTATCAAATTCGCTGCAGCTGTTTCTGAGATAATAAAAACAAGAAGATACACACAAATTGTCAGAACAAACAAAAATTAAAAAATAATTGTTGTGTTATTTTCTTTTAATGCAATTTTGTGTTAGTCAAATTGTAATGCTATGTTTTCCACACAATGTATATTGTTCTAAAATAAATTGAGTTGAATTTTATTGTGTAAATCCCTATACATTTTAAAGTTACAAACAAACACGCCAACTTTATTTAAATATATTGATGTTTACTCGTATTATGTTTCTATTTAAAAAAAAATAAGTGCTTTGGTATATCAATAGAATTTCGAAGAATAGAATGACCGCGGGGTACCGACTGAATCCGATATTTGTCTCTCTACACACACAGACAACAGACATCCTACTGGTATAAACGCGATGTATAAGAAAGTTAGGATGTTTTTTTGTTAATCTTTCACGCAGACTCCCATGGATGGATGGATTTTAATAAAACTGTACAATATATAGCATCAAACTACGATCATACTACTACATCAAACTAACATTAATACAGATAATAAAGAGTATATTATTAGTCTTATTGATGTACACTAGTTAAATTAGGTTTACTTTTACTAACTAATGCTTTAGGTGGGGATCAAATCCACGAGTTTTAGATCATAAAATATCAGAGTAGAATAGTTGAGTAGAATCACTATAGTCTGCTCCATCGGGCCCGTAAATATTTAATAAACAATTCAAAGGTTGACCTCCCCTGAACTACTATAACATCACGATTGTATCATACGGGTTCGGGTCTACGCTTGTAGTAGTGTGTGCTCTGGTAAGATAACGAAGCAAGTGTAGAAAATATTTCTGAACATGGTAGTCACAGATAATGACTATACTAAAATTGAATTTCGAAGAATATATTATAAGATAACGCCTTTACTGCCATGTGGTACCGGTATAATAGAATAGTACCTCCCCCTGTACCAGGTGTCATAAGAGGCGATTGAGGTACCGGGACCAACAGATGGCGTTATATCCATTCGAAGTAGTGAAGCTCAACAGGGCAGAGATGAACAGCTCTCAGAAATCCACCACGCATGTCCAGCGCGACAATTATGGACAAACTCCCCCTTTCTTGGTAGGCCTATGTCAAGAAGTGGACGTTTCACGGCTGTTATGATAGCGGTGATGAACTTTATGGAATTTATAACAATGTTGAAATAAGACTGAGTTAGTTTTATTACTATTTTTTATTGGATTCAGCCAATATGCCAGCATACGTTCCGCCTCATAGTAAGCGTAACCGTCGTTTAATGATATTGCAAGGGCAATCTAGAGTATCACGAAATGTGACTCGAAAATATTACACATTACCCAGTAATTTTACTCTCTTTCTCTCTCTCCCTTCAGACCTGAACACAGACAGTATGAAAGCATTGTACCAATGTAGATGACCTTCGTTGAGAAGAACTTTTTGTTGCATGTGCATATGTGGACATACAGGATAACTATTCCGCGTCATACTTCATTGAAACTTTAATGCAACTAAACAGTATCACTATCGTAATAGCCATAGAGCGTGCGAGTGCTTTTGGGCATGAGCTCCGCTAAAAATGTGGATGTTGTTCCCATAATTGCCACGCTGGGTAGTATTAGTTGCAATTGCAGAGCGTAGCTTCGTGACAGAAATAATGCTGCTCTTTTCAGCTCTGTAGCATCGGTATCGGATGAATATACGATCATGCCATCATATAGATATTACTATCATGTTGCCAATCTGCGTGACTTAAAGGTATGTCACACTTTCTCTGTAATTTCACTGCCTCTTACCCATTTCAAACTGGAACGCAGCAATGCAAGCTCTACTGTTCGGTTGAGCGGTAGGAAATTAATTAATGATAATGTAAAAATAAATAACAAATGAAAAAACTACACTTTTAACGGATTTAGAACGAACAATAATTATATTACATCTTTGTTCAATGTTTCGGTTACTTTACGGAAAACTTTTACAGTAATCTTGAGATTTATTCATGAGTTCCATCAAAAGAGTACAGCTAATGAAAGCGTAATCATACCAATCATATGTGTATATATATATATTATAGTATAGCCATAGTCCCAAACATGTCTCATATTTATATACCCAGGTGATCCGATACACATTGCCCTGTCTTAACTATATACTTATATTTTTTCATTCTAGCCATTAGAAGTTCACTGCTGGACATAGGCCTCCTCAAGAAAGGAGGTTTTTTGCCCCTAATTTCCGCTCTGGGCAAGCGTGTTGGCAATCGCAGAGCGCAGCTTCCTCGAAAGGAATACTGCTGTCCATCCCGGCACTGAGCATTTGAGCTGCACTGTTTCGTATGGATATACCGCCATCTGTCGGTTCTGGTGCAGGTGAGGTACTATGCTTCTATACTACACCCTGAGGCAGCCCACATTAAATTATATTAATAATCCCCATAAAAGGCAATCAATATTAATAAATCAGGAAACAATTTGCCAAGAATTAATCAATTTTTATATCTGTACAAGTAAGTAAAATTGTTGTGTCTGTTTGTATCATAATAATTATTGGCTATCACTTTACAAGGGAAATCTATGTCCAGAAATGGACATCCTGCTGTCTGTCTGCTATGTAAGACCTAAGACCTCATGCAAAACTCGTCTGCCTTACTCTAACATATTTCTACCGCCAAACAGCAATGTTCTTATTGGTGTGTTATGATTTGAAGGGTAAGAGATGCATTTAAATTGCTGGGTAATATGATATTACATCTTCAAGTCACAAAGTTGGCAACGCTTTTGTGATATCCATGTGATATTATGAGCGTCTTATGCTGCGATGATGCTGACTATCACGTGGGCTGTATGTTCGCTTTTCAATCTAGTCTAAAAAAAATAATTAAACAGACTTACTAAATATTAAATACTGTTTTTATTTTCACGTATGATAATCAGGGATATTTATATCATTTATTGAACCCCAGACAGATTCCCTGGTCCAAACTAGTTCTGCGTAAATCAAAATTAGCGACAATAAACGCTCGACACTCGAAGCGGTTGTAAATTAACATTTTATAACTTCCAATAACACCGCGATGATTGATAAATTCAATTACAAGAACAAATCTTTACATTGCTTTTATTGTGTTACGACGAATAAATCGTAATCATTAAAACATAAGGTAATATAATATATGTGCACATCTATACATAAGTTAATCAACCATCAATTAATTGATCTTCAATTGGGTTTAAAGTGTTGTTCTTTATGGTTTATTGAAAGTTAGTTTTCAATTGGTTAATATGTCAACACATAAATAATTACTACAAAACGAATGTACGTGTGTCTGCTTGAAACACTTTCATAGCTTCCTTGTTTTTCTTGCATACTCTCTTTGTTTTATTTAATAAATGTCACATGACATCTCATAGCTTGACTGAGATAACTAGCCTTAAGCACTTATGGTATCAGATAACAGAGAAATAGCAAATATAGTACTTAGATATATATACAAAACACCCAGACACAGAACAAATCAAATTACTCTGGTGCACAAGATAGGATCACTGCGCTATCAAGCTTGTAGAAATAAATATAGCTAAAAACATCACTCATTCGTGAAATCTTAAATGCATACCCATTTATATAAATACACACAAATCCCAAAGGCACAATCAACCAGCAAAACATTCGAAACTGATATGCCCTTTAATAATGACATTTCTTCAATAAATGCTAATATTAATCACTCACCGGGGACTCGGCGAACAAACGGACAGAATCATCAGTCAATGCATTGTAAAGATAACCGGACGGCGAGCAATGATATGACATTTTTCTTTCTAGACACTTTTATTTGTAATTAGAAACATGTACAGATGTATACTTAAATCAAGCTAAATTCAATATTTTCGTACATTTACCCGTATACTACTCATATTAGAACTAACTAACTGAAAATGTAAAAAAGTAAAATAAACTACGTTTTTAAATCGCTAAAAAATAGTTTTATTTTAAGTTAAATTATTGTAGGAGTACAATATTCTATTATTATGTTAATAAACCTACATTAAATAGAAATAACTGGGTATTTTCTAATGTTTGTTTGAATTTACTTCTACTTAGATTGATCGAGATCAAATGCCCATACCATTTTCCATCTTACAGTTAATATTTTTAACAGACAAGCACAACTCAAAGTATTTGTAATTTCTCTGTTGTCTGATATCCGTTATGTGCTTCAGGCGACTTATCTCGAAGTCAGGTCAATGTATGAGATGTAGTGAGAATTTATTTATTAATTTACTGGAAAATGTACGTATATAGATAAGAATATCTCAAAAATATGACTTGCTTCTATAGTAAGATTAAAAGGCAAGAATATAACTTAATTTGTATATCAGAAAAACGCGAACCTTCAATAATATAACTCAATTGAAATCCTGACTTTACATATTTGACACTAATTAGAGTGAAACGTGGAGTAAAAGATATATTAAAAACTCGCTGTACCCATGACTTCGTCCGCGCGGAATAGTTTTTTTGGGAACCATAGTTTATTTATATCGAAAATATGCTCAAATATGCATAAAAAATATGTTCAAGTTTGTAGTTTTTAAAAAGCGATACTTTCACACAACTTTTCATCCCCCTTTTCGACCCCTTACAGCCCTTATTTCTAATAAAAAATAGTCTATGTCCTTTCTCAGGGTCTAAAGATTATCTGTGCCAATTTTCATTAAAATCGGTCAATAGGTTTAAGCGGAAAAGCGTAACAGAGAGACCGACAGAGATACTTTCCCATTTATAATTATGTATTTAGTAGAGATAAAGTGCGTTAAAAAAACGTTAAAAAAGAGATTATAGGTACGTTATTAACGAATAAAAACTGAGATGTTTAATTCATTCAATTATAACCACCGAATCTAATACCATAAAGGAGCAGTTTAGGCTGTATCGTTTTCATCTATACATAAATAATATTGGAATGTCTGTTTGTAGTATTAAAATGACCGCTTTAATGCATATGAATGTATATACGGTACTCATATCAAAATATTTTTTTACAATTTTTATCTCTGTGTCTGTCTATTTGTTCCAGCTAATCTCTGGAATGGCTAGACCTATAACAACGGAACTTTCATTGGCAGATAGTTTATGTAATAAGGAGTAATTAATTCTATATGTCATCATATTACGACTGATAGGAGCAGAGTATTAATCAAAAATGTAGCAAAAACTGGCGAAAAATTTACGTTCATTGCTTGCGATTCGTGGAAATTTATAGATCGAAAGAAAATATACTACCCGAAGTCACAATAACGTCCCACTCCCACAAGAAAAAGTCACCGGTACAGCTAGTCAATATATATAAGTATTCCCAAACGACAGTTCAGAGAACGATGTCACAGCTTCAATATCTCAGGATTACAATAACAGCGTATTAAAAATACGTTACAGATAAATTGCCTAAACGACACAACCAGGATGGGAGTGGGGGCAATATTTCTCGTTCACAATCTTCATTATTGTTGTATCCCAAAAATTACGGTTATTGGAAACTGAGTTTATGGAGCTGAGTTCATGTGATGTGACAACTCCTGTTTATTAAGTTTACGATAGTATAAACATTTTGATAGTCGTAAGTTTTGATGGCGATGTTGAATTGGTCGACCGTATTGATACAGTTTATGAATTGGAGGAGAAAGCAGGTATTTTTCTGGCTTTAACATCCATCTATTCGTTGTACCAGATAACTTTGGTACAACGAATGAATGGATCTTAAATGTTATGTATGTATTATGTTTAATGGATGGCGGTTTTTGAGTATATGCAGTTAGGGGCTACCCTAACTATCCTAGACCTATCATCATATGATTATCACAGCATCCGCAGAATTCCAATGCTGGTTACTAGCCTCCTTAAGAAAGGGAGTCTTTTGACCATAATTGTCACGCAGGGCATGCGAGGTGACCAACCCCTACGAGTAGATGTCAAAATCAATCAGGTATTCCATATTGTAGTAGGTAAACCGTGAGGTACCGGTAGAGAAGAAAAGTACCTCCCCCGTTACCTGGTGTCGTAAGAGGTGACTGATGTATCAGAACCGACAGATGGCGGTATATCAATGCAAAAAAGTCAGCTCAAATGTACAGGACGGGGATGGGCAGCTGCTTCTCCATCGCGAAACCTGCTTTCTGCGATTGCCAACACGCTTGCCCAGCGCGGAATTATGGGCAAAATGTTCCCTTTCTTGAAGAGGCCTATGTCCAACAGTGGACCTTTAATGGCTGGTATGATGATAATGATGAAAGTATTTTAGATTCCTCTATTGTCTGGTTTCCGTAACTCAAGTACTTTAGGGACTTATCTCGGAGTCAGGTCAAATTATGAGATGTGATGTGAATTCTTTTAGGTATTTAATGGAAAATATAGGTACATATATACGTACGTACACATATATCTAAAAATATGACATGCTTCTGTAGTACGATAAGGCAAGAGTATAAGAGACTTAAAATGTATCATTAGGAGTGTACCCTAGCTGCAATTTGAATCTTACTTTATCCCTAACAGTTGATCTATCTTAATTCTTTACAATAGAATATATCGATATCGTTGGTGATACTCCAATACCGCGTATGAAGCTAAGGTAGTAAGGTGCATTTTCCACCTTTTCTAATTGAATTTTCAACTTTATTTGCAACTGCTACTTACGCGGTATTGCACTATTATCGACAAATTATGTTCATATAATATGCTACTCTGAACTAACCTATTCAATTTACTTTATTTACTGGCTTAAACATGTAAATTGTTTAAAGAAAAAATAAAGTCGTTGTTATCAAAGGTCTTTAGATTAAAAACAGGGACAGGTATGTATTTTTTGTAAGGGTTCGGCCAGAAACTGGTCTGTGAATCTAACAATCGAGGGCTTTATAGGATAATAGACCTTAATACAAAGATTTAAGATAGATTTGGTGTGACACACACGTGTATTGCGTCGTGGAATTGATATAGTTTGGATTCGAAGAAATGTTTCTTAAAGATAAAAGTAATGCTTCTGTATTAGTTTTGAATAAGGACACTGATAAGGGTGATTGTGATTACCATTCGAGATTTGGTTGTAGAAGAATTTGAAGAAAGAAAAAAATATAAAAAAAGACGGTTAATGTTGTTCTGGCATGTGGTATTATTATAAAAAAAAAGTTAGGTTTTAATATAAAATATAGCATGCGCTTGTAAATTTGACTGCAAAAACGAACGAATATTATCTGATAATAATATTTAACACCAAGGAATTAATTTTACATGAAATAGTTAACATATTTCTTAGTAACTCGATAGATGTCGCTACTGATGTTAGAGTTGTCTAACATTAAAAGCTTCAAATTTTTTTATTTACACTCAATAGATATCTTATCGCAAGTGCTTGAAGCGACTTACATGACCTGACTTACGGAGTCTAGTCAATGTATGAGTTTTTGTGGGAATTTACTATTTATTGTTATTATAGAATTATTTTATTATTATAGCTTTGAGGTTATAGTTTTTGCAACGGGTCCGTTCGAAAACGACAAGTACTAAATAAAGGATCTAATATAATATTAAGTAATTAGTCTTACAGTGACGTCACTTCCTTGAAAGTCTTAATTGAAGTTATGTAACATGTTTACAGAAAGTTTTCTCTAACAGCAATATCAAAGATTTCTCGCCGCCTATCGATTTTCCTATTTGCAATCCTTGAGCCCTAAGAAACTAATCTAATGATAAATTGCAACAGATACCGTACAATCTAGGTTATCTTACAGTAAAACCTTAATTGCCTATTGATTTTACGTGATAACGGATTAGATTAATAGAGGAGATACTCTAATTATAGAATTGAAGTGTCTCTAAGTATAATTAGAAGCATGCCTTATCTGTTTATTAATTGGATCTGTATTAATTATTTGTCGCCATCATTTATAATTAAAAATGAAAGTTTCTAATTACGGATGTTGAATCAGATTTTGTAAAGTTACACGCAAAAGTAAAAATGAATACGCGACAAACAATTGTAAACGTTACAGAACAGATTATTTCGTATCCCCATTCGTATTCTTAAGTCTTTAAATAACGACATTACCTCCTCAAGGGCGGCATTTTAAACACATAATACTGGAATTAAAAATGACTTATATCCAACACGTGGAAGGGTAAAAATCAAAACAATATACGCTGCATCCATTTGACTATTCGTGAAATGACCCTCGACAACTGGAAAGACCAGAAACAGAAAAAAAAAACACAACCAGTACACACACACACGCACATTCACACGTTCACAGAGATGCACACTCGTAACTACTCGTCCCCGCACATGGGCTAACAAAAAATAAACTAGAAGCACAATTTACGACTAATTGTGAGGTTCATGCTTCCGATATTGAACCATAACGCTAGGACATAAAGTAAACATTCGAATGGTGGATGTAGCTGTGTTTATGATATAACATCAGCTGTTTAGACTCTCGGAAAGGGCATAGAGGATGCAGACGTGTAATAATTTGAGCCAAACATTTGGTAGCGTGGATCGTGAGTTGAATTGGGAAAGGCTAATTGGTCCAAATATTTGATAAAACGACTGATTGCAGTTGAAAGGGTTGCTCGTTTATGGTAGGTATCTAATCCCAGTTCAACGAATAGGGCATTTAGATAGATTGTCGATATAAATGACAAATGGTGCTCTGCTGTAAATGTCACTACGCAAGCTACCACGTTTTGAATGTCTGCCTGTATGTAAAAATAAATGAACAATTTGTACCAATCGCTGTGCGAAGCCTTTAATGATGTACTGACATCAGAATATTCAAAACAGGTCCAATTTAGATAATCAATGAGATGCAAATAAGATAGTATAGGAAAAGACTTGATTTAAATATAATGGGAGTTGATGTTTCGTACATGTTATTACAAAAAAATCTATTATTTGCATGTGTTGCGTTCGAAATTTGCTTTAGCTGTGTGTATTAGGGTTTTAAAATGGATACAGTTTGATGCTTTATCGATACCTAATTCAGATTTATTTATATGTTCTGATGCTTTTTGTAGTGTTCCATGCTTTTTTCATAGAAAATATCCTATTAATTTTCTTTTCTCACAAATTATAAGATAAATCTTATGATTTAAATAATCTTCTCGTATTACAAGCTAAGGACACGACCGCGCCGACCTTTTAATTAATATTACGAAGACAAACTTCTTGCACAGATATCTTAATCAATAAAAAGTTTGAGAAGCTCAATGAATTTGGAAAATGTGATAAATTTCACTTTTAAACATGATACCCTTACTATTGGATCACTTGAAGTAACACGCGCTGGGTTCGTGTGAGTTAGAATTATTGTACAAGTACAGAGTAGAATAGTACCTCCCCCTACACCAGATGTCGCAAATATCCATCCGGACCAGTGTAGCTCAAATGCAAAGGGCGGCGAAAGGCTACAGCTTCCCCGTCGCGAGAGCTGCACTCTGCAATTGCCAACACGCTTTGCGTAGCGCAGAAATTATGGACAAAATTTTCCCTTTTTTGAGGAGGCCTATGACTATGCTATATCTTGCAGTGGACTTGCAATAGCTAATACGTTGATGATTGATGAGCAATTAAAAACGGTTTTTAGATATTCTTTTGATTTTAAATGCGACTGAGGTACCGAATTCTGTCTAAAATCGGCTGGGAAGCGTTCGGAAAACTACAAAACATCTTCTTGTCCGACATACCTCAGTGTCTCAAGTCGTAAGTTTTCGACCAATGTTTGCTACCACTGATGACCTATAACAGCGAAACGTGGTCTTTTACCATTGGCCTTCTAAGTCAACTCAAAACACCTCAACGAGTTATGAAGAGGGCATTGCTCGGAGTCTGTTTGTGCAATCGAATCAGGAATAAGAATTATAACAGAACCAAAGTTACCAACATTGCCCGGTGGATTAGTCAATTAAAGTGGCAGTGGGTTGGGCATTTGGTACGCAGAATTGATAACCGATGGAATCGTAAGCTTCTGGAATAGAGACCACGTACCGGCAAGCGCAGCGTACGGTGTCCACCTGCAAGATGGACTATCTGACTAAAGCCGCAGGACCGCGCTGGACACAGGCCGCATACAACCAGTCCTAAAAAAAATTTCTTGGGGAGGCGAATATCCAGCAATGAACACTTTATGGCCTGATGATGATGAACCTGTAAGTGTACCTATGATATATAAAATAAATATATATAAATAAAAAAATAGATTGTCTGTAAAGTCGGTTTACTGTCGATAGTTGAACGTGACAACGTCATAAGAACATTTTGATGGAATGGTTGCATTTTTTAAAAAACATTTTAATTTCATTAATGAAAATGTATTATTGTGTAGCAGCTGTCCACGCGGGCGTATCGCTAACTCGAGTACGAGAGAGACAGATATCTAATGCTGCCGAACGCGGGGCCGATTGTACCTCTTTGTCGCTCGTCCCGCGCTCTCGATTGCACTTCAAGCCTTAAACGGAACGCCTCAGAGCGAGGTAACGCCGCATGAGTCTTGTTTTTTCATGCGTGCAGCCGACTCCATCGAATTATAAGACGTTGTCACGTCATAATAAAAAATATATAAACGTTTATAACTTGAAAATATTATGACACATGCATACATCACGCCTGTGTCTGAGGCAGAGACTATGGATCGCCACTTGTTACGATCTTGGCATACCTTACTAACTTTCCTTACTTGCATACACGCTCGTTTATTCTTGGTTCTTCTGACCTGGTCCTTCATTAATTATGACACATTACCCAGCAAGCTTCTCTCTCACCCTTCAAACCGGAACACAGCAAAATGAGCACTTCTATTTGGCGGAAGAAATAGATGAGAATGAGGTAACAATGCAGAAGGCCTTTTGTGTGAAGTCTACCTCATGTTATCTTTTCAGATCTGATCTAAATGGACAAAGTCTGTTGGACTAGCTAGTAATATAATAAAAAGTGACAAACCCATGGTAAGGCTCACTGGCTAAGTACTTACCAACATTATTTATACGAAATAGTTTTTAGAAGAGGCAGTTTAGCAGACTGGAATTGATTGATATAGATCGGCAACTCGGGCGAAGATAACGTTGATTAATGCGCCATGATGAGGCCCAGTGTTATGTAACTATTTATACATAATTAAGAGGATTTGTGGCGCTATGGGGTCTGTGATTTGTGGACTATGCATATACCATACTAGTGGCGTGGTTTCCCTTGTGTTAAGTTGTAGAACTTTTACACTAACTTTGCACTTTATTTTACCCATTTATTGCAAGATTTAAAAAAAAGTATTATATATGTGATTCATGAATTTTAATTAGAAACCTTTTTATTGATTTTCAATCAAATAACTTCAAAATCAGCAATGTTTTATTTTTACTTTGCACCCCCATTATACTAGTTAAGAGAGTTAATTTTCAAATAATATTTTACGCTCGTTTTATTAACTTAATTATGAACATTTATATTGTAATTTATTCGAACAAAATCAAAAACAGCAGTTTTATATTAACGTTTTATTCTTTAGAGGGTGATTTTTTTAAAAAAATCTTTCGTATTTTTCCTCTACGTTAAAAAAGAAACGCTTTTGCAAAGTTTTAAGTTTCTCAGCCTTATAGTTTAGGCCTTGCGATGATATCCCAGTCAGTCACTCAGCTTCTCCTTTTAAATACACAGATATAGCCGTAGTAAAATAGTACCTCTTCTTGGACCAGATAGCGTAGGACGCGGCTCAGTCACTGCTACCGACAGATAGCGGTATATCTAACAGTGTAGCTCAAATCACAAGGCTGGTATGGACAAGAGCTTACCCGACGCGAAGTTGCGCTTTGCAATTGCTACCACACTTTTTTGTACTTACACAATCATTTATTTATTGATCTTTATTGCACAAATATGACATAATGGCTGACTTAATGCCAGTTGGCATTATATTCCAGTCAACCGTTATACGAAACAGAAAAATAAAATATATATAGTGGTGCAGATATTGTATATATATACAAAAAAGGTAAAAGTTACATACATATTTGCATAAATAAACGCAATTCATACATATGATGTAAAAACATAATAATATTTGAAGATATATATAGATAAGAATAAAAACATACATCAGAAAAAAAGGGTCATATTGTTAGAGAAGCAGCATCAGTAATGAAAGTACGGAGAAAGCGTTACAGAATCAATTTATTTTTATCCATCTATGTGTTCATCCAAGATTCCTCGGTATATGTTCTCCCTTAAAGAACTATACAAATATTCCTTTATGAAAAAAATGGCGTCTTCTGTTATTTCGTATTACCTATAAAATATCATTCAAATAAATAAAGGCAACAAAAAACAGTACGTACTTACTCTATTAACAAAATCAAGACGCTTTATCTTTTAAGCTATAAAGTTCAAAATAGCATATAGAAAGATTGCACAGTTGCTACACGACGCTATGAGAGGTTATTGTTAAGGTGAAATGAATAAGACCATTGTTTGAAACTTAGTTTACTAGGGACTTTAAAATTCACTAGGTTTCTGATAACTTCTGATTTATTTTTTGGTCCTAAATTGAAGTCCATTAGTACATCGATATACACTTCATAACGCGGACTGTGTCCAGCGAGATCCTGCGGATTTAGACAGATCGTCTGACCATCTTGCGGGTACGTGCCCTACGCTGCACTTGCCGGTACGTGGTCTCCACTCCAGAACCTTACGACTCCATCGGCCATCGGTACTGCGTACCAAATGCCCAACCCACTGCCACTTCAACTTACTAACTCGCCGGGCAATGTCGGTAACTTTGGTTCTTTTACAAATTTTCTCATTCCTGATCCGATCGCGCAAAGAAACTCCGAGCATTGCCCTCTCCATAGCTCGTTGAGTTACTTTCAATTGGTCAATAAGGCCAATGGTAAGAGACCATAGGTCATCGTTGGTAATACACATTGGTCGAAAACTTTCAACTTGAAGCACTGAGGTGATGATAATGATGATGAATGGCTTCAAACTCCTATGAGAAAGAGGTCAGACATCAGAGGAATTACAAGTATAGTACTTAAATACACAAAAATAGCATCCAGGCACGGATCCAATACAAATATTCGGCATAAAAGTATTTGCTCCGGGTGAGAGACGAATCCACGACCTTCGGCGCACCATATACGACTACCATCTGCGTCGTACCCGTAAAACATAAACTGCATACGCCATAATTATTTAAATAAAGTCAATCTCTTTCGTGCATACAATTTCCCCTTTTAAACCAACACAAGAGGACTTTCTCATCTCAATCTTATAAGTTTAATAAGGGCCAGCATAAATAGGGCTGCACAATTGCCATTAACTTTATTTAGGTGACAGACCCCGAAGGGGCCAAGACAATAGCGGGTTCACACGTGCAAGCGTCACGTGTTCCGCTCATGTTTACGTCACTGCGGCTTTGAGAGGCAAACGTGTTTGAAACCCTAAGAGCAACACTTTCTTTAGAGTGACCCCCTTTTCGCGTATCCTTTATAGAACTAAGCATCGTTATTCGTGATTCCACTTGCAAATGCGGTTTATATAGCGATAATTTCTGTCAAATGTCGATTGCCTTTAAATGTTTATTCTGTTATAACAATTTGAGCTAACTTAAACTCTTTTAAGTGAGACCTGAACCTGCATCTTACCCATGTCAATGGACATGTCGAATAGAAAATAAATAACTCGTCTTGACCCACCTAAGGTCTGAGAAAAGATGATTTTTTCTAGTAAAACATTTTCTATGCATAAACCCGCTATATTTAACTAACTGTTACTTCTTCATCGATTGCTTCAAACTTGTATAAGTTTAACATTTAGGTGTACGTTGGTACTACTACAGCATTGAAGAAATGGTGCTGAGTTCCCAGCATAAAAAGAACGCTAGGAAAAAATCGTCATGTCTACTAAAAACCGTTTAATTGACGTACTATCTTTTACATAGACCTAAGCCAATGATATGTCGCATTAACCTTTTATGTTACAGAAGTCACACTATAGAAGAATCAGAAATATAATACTCAAATACACATATACATATCATCCTTTTAACCCCAACTGACGTTATAAATGTGCAAGTAGTTTGAAATTGTTACCTTTGACACTTACCTATCTATACCTATACCTTTATTTATTAAAACATCTTCTTGTTATTATACATACATAAAAAGTACCGAAAGAGACACAGGCTTTTACAGATTTTATTGCGAAGAAAGCAATTCCACCTACATCGTAGAATTTACGATAAACGACATATTTAGTACCACTTAAAATCAATAGATGGCGCTGAGCGACTTTAGAATGTGCTATTGGGTAAAAAAGTATTTTAGGTAAGTTAATCGAAATAAAATCGTAATATGTAAATCGAATAAGAACGGATGTAAATGGAGCCATATTTAATAATATATTTATACATGGTTTCACAAAAAAACATGTATATATATATATATATAATTTATTAAATATGGCTCCTTTGATCCCTAAAACGAAGCAAAGGGTCAACGAACAAACATAAAGTCCGTGTGATAATAAGCTTCACGGCAGCCTAATATCACAAGGATATCACAAGCGCATTTCCAATCTTGTAACCTGAAGATATTATGTCATACTATCCAGTAATTTCACTGCCTCTCTCACAATACATTTCTCTAAAACAAAAAAAAAACTGGTATTTGGCGGTCAAAATAAGAATAAGGACCACCTTATGATGGGGTTGAAGAACAAATATTCGGTAAAAAATTGTAATAAGTACACAATACCCGCTCAAACACTTTCTGTAATAGTGATAAAAAGAAATAATAATGACTTCGCCGCTATAACAAGTGTTGTCCAAAAAAATGCCCATTTTGTGAAACGGTCATACTTTTTTTATTTTCAATATTGATTTATAGATGAGCCTTAGGGGCTGCTTCAGATGAGGAATTTTGGTTTGTTGACTGCAACGAGAAGTAAACTTTAACGCATGTGAATTAGAGCTATTTTTATAGTCGTTTAAATAGAATGGATAGGAGCAAAAGTTTTTTGGAACGATCCTTTGGTCAAAAAAAATTGTTAAACATGGAAACTGAGATTGTAATACTGTGTTCTGTAGGTTTTAATTTCGTTTTTAATAAGTGATGTTCTATTATTATCATCGTCTTAGCCATCAGAAGTCCACTTCTGGGCATAGGCCGCCCCATGAAAGGGTAAATTTTGCCCATAATTCCTGAGTTGGGCAAGTGTGTTGGCAATCGCAGTGCACAGCTTTCGCGATAAGGATGCTGCTGCTATTCCCGCTCTGTGCGTTTGTTCCAGTGCACAGATCAAGTGTACTGTTACGGATGAATTTAACGCCATCAGTTGGTTCTTGTACCTTAATCGCCTCTTACGACACGTGGTACTAGAGAAGGTACTGTTCTTCTGTGCCGGTACCTTACGGTTCTTATTCTGCTAGTGCTATTTGTACTTAGATAAAAAGGCAAGCGCAGTGTATAAAAACGATCCGAGTAAAATCGCAGGGTCGCGCTGAATACAGGCCACACACAACCGGCCCTATTGGAAATTACTTGGGGAGGCCTATGTCCAGCAGTGGACGACATATGGCTGATATAATGTTGTTGATGTTACAATTAATAAATATATAAACCAATGTAAACAAAGATATATAGTATTTGATTTACTTAGCCTAGTACAGTAGTATACATATATATATATATATATATATTCTTCCATATCATGGTTAAAATAGACTTTTAAAATCACATCCAAACAAAGCCGCAATAACACCATGTCGTCACAGAAACAACAAATTGCCATAAACTTTACATATAAAATTTTAGTCAAGCAATCAATGATTCTATCTACACATAACCCAGCGATTGTAGCCATTTAAAATTTTGCGTAGGGCCTGTAAACAAATATATAGATAATTTGAAACTTCAAATTAGGGATTGAAAAAGTTTGGATAAAATAATATAAAGCACATTACAGATGTACAATATTACAACAAACATTATATAGTTTCTAGAAAAAAACTCGTTTCTGTTCAAAAATATAAATTCAATATAGACGTGTGTGGTAATTTTATTTAACGAATGAACCCCAAACACCTTCTTTTGTAAAGCAACAGGTTAGAAACTTTGTGTGATTTCTTAGGATATTTCTAAGACCTTTTTTTTTAAACAGAATAATAAACGAGTGAGATAATTGTTAATTGTCTGCTGATAATGGAAATATTACTTTGTACCATCAGTAGATTATTACATGCCGTTATATAGCTCCCATTCAACTGTGTCTTCTAATTTTTTGTGGCGTAAAGGTATCTTGTTTTAAGTTTCTATACTAGTGCAAGATGTCTTTATTCAAATATTTTCATCGTTTAGCTATTCGCCATTGAATCGAAAGTATAAGATAATATATTTTATAAAAAAAACTACTTCTACTTACGCGGGACTCGAACCTGCATTTTTCCCATGCAGGAGGACTGATTTACCGCTAAGCTACCGAGAGCTTCGATATTTCGAGACAATTCTGTTCTATTTTTTCAAAGTTGTAGCTTGATGCAATCGATAAAGAATAAACAGACATTTAATTGGTTTAAAAGGTTTGCGCAAAGAAAAATGCTCAATTCTACTTAAGATAAGAAAATGCATAAAACCTCTAAGGCAATAGGATACAATAACACCAACTATTTACAAATTTTAGTCTATGATGTGTGGAGTACCTCAAGGAACTGAGTTGGGTTCAAAAATTCATCTTTATCATCATATCAGCAAGGACAAGCGCAGAGCGCAACTTTCGCGACGGGGATGCTGCTGCTCATCCCCGCCCTGTGCATTTGAACTACACCGTTTCAGATGGATATACCGCCATTTGTCGGTTTCAGTACCACAGTCGCCTCTTACGACCCCCGGTACAAGGGGAGATACTATTTTGCTCTGCCGGTACCTCCCGGCTTCGAATATTACAAAATATTTTATTTAATATTATATTAATTGGTAAAAAGTCATTCACAAAACTATATACTAACATCGAGTGCATTACGTTAATATATAGTGTTACGGATATCAGAAAACAGAGGAATCACAAATATTAGACTGAAATAATATTATATAGACAGTAAAAGGGTAGAATCTTGTAATTTTATAAAGGCATGCTACCGTATAATGACCATATGACTTTAATGTTTATAATTTATTGTAGTAGAACACCTGCATGTACTCAGACATAGACTTTGAAATTCCAAAGAAATTTATCAAATCTTCATTCGGGGTATAATTTAGACTCGTTATGGTCATTGTATATTATGAGTAGAAAATATAATTTAACTGGTTTTGACATTTAACAGCAATATCTGTCATTTCTGGTACATCATAATAGATAAGTATAAAAAATATTGGGTGTGATTAAAGGAATTGGATGTGAGTGTACGTTTGTTGGATAATAATAATTGGGAATTAACCTAGAAATTGACGTGAGACCAACGCCATACAAAAGGTCATCTGCATAGGTACACTCTCACCTATTTCTACCGACGAATACCAGTGTTCTCATTACTGTGTTTCGGTTTGAAGTGTCATAGTCTCTTCGAATCATAAGGTCAGCGACTCGCTTGACATATGCAATATTGTGATATTACGAGCGTGTTTAAATAAATAGATTAATTCCATAACATTGCATACATTGACCTGATTCCGTGATGAGACGCTTAAATCAATTGTGTTAATGTCATCATACATCAGAGGAATCCAAAATATACTACTTACCTAAATATATTAACACTTCAGACACTGTACAAACTTATATGTTATCATATGTATATTTCTCCTGGGTGGAGATCGAACCCACGGCATTTAAATCAAAAGGCAGGTTCACTACCATCTGCCCCAACGGACCCGTCAAGTGTATATAGACTGAATACTTGTTTTTCGACCTAGACTAAAAAAACAGTGAAAATAAGAGATAGGGCACGTTAAACTTATCAGTCGTAGGATATCCACTCTTTGATGTATGCTCTTTTTAAGATATTTACAATTGTAGTGTTTGTTAGTGTTATGCTAGCATTTCACACAACTCTCATTTTTTATCCATATTTGCCACAATTGGCGGGCATGGTGGTAATCACAGAGCATAACTTCGCGACGAAGCTGTTGCTGTCCATCGCGGTTCCAACCACCAGTTCTGGTCTCTCAGTCACCTCTTACAATATCTGGCAGTAGCGGGTCCTTACAATAAACTCTGCCAGTAATTACTGTTCTGACGCAATCCACAATAAAAGAATAAAAAAAAAATATATATATATAGTACCTCCCTCTGTAACAGATGTCGTCAGAGGTGACTAAGGTACCGGAGTAGTCAGATGGTGGAATACCCATACGAAACAGTGCAGCTTAAATACTACAGGTTGGGGATAAGCAGCAGTATCTTCGTCGTGAAGCTGCGCTCCGCAATTACCACCAAGCATGCCCAGTGTGGCAATTGAGGGCGAAAATCCCCCATTCTTGGGGAGGTCTATGTCCAAAAGTGGACTTTCTACTTATCTTGGCATACCTCTCTAGCTTCTCTTACTCGCATTAGCCCTTTCATATACGCTCGTTTATTCTTGGTACTTTTGATCTGATCCTTCTTTAATATCTCTTCTACCTATTAGACTTAATATATGCCTTTTTAAATTTTCGAAAGCAATATAATCATTGCGAGTGATAAAATTCATTATAATTAAATACAGAGTTATAATTTAGTGCAAGTCCGCTGTGTAATCCACCAGAAAACGGCCATAATTGAACCAAAAAATTGGTGGTTTAGAGGAACGTAATAATAGAAACATTTGTACCCTTTTTCTAACGTTTAATCCCAATTTATCAACAGAATCCCTCTCAGTCATTTAGTTCATGGATCAGCTACACCATTTTATGTCGAGAACCGAATAATTAAAATAAACATGAAAATAAGAGAAGCTATTTGACTGACTGACTGCAGTATATCAGACATATAAACGCAGGGCCTAAACTATAGGGGTCAAAATTTGAAATTTTGCGCAGAGATTTTCACCGGGGATGTAAAACGGGGATGCAAAGCCAGTATGAAACTTTGCTATGATTGAAGTTATTCAAATAAAATCTTAATTGAAGGCTTAACTTTCAATAAAGAATTTCTTTCACATTAAAAATATTTTTTTATAGCAAAATTCCTTAAGGGTGTAAAAGGGGGGGGGGGGGGGTGCAAAGATTATATAAAAGTTTTAGAACTAACCCGCGTTTAGTTTAGAAGCCGCAGGGCGCTGCTTGTAACAAACAGCGCTTTGTGCGCTGTTTTTCTTTTATTATTTATATTTATATATACACACATAAAAAACAGTTGGTTGATTCGTAGGGAAGGAATAAATAAAACAACCACATCTTGGCATAATGCATATTAATCTACTTACGAGTTATACCGAAGGGCAAACTTTCTAAAGCTGATTGTAATAATTGTGAATAGAGATCCGAATCAGTATTATTACCTTTCACAATGAATCCAAACGAGCGATTGTGCCGATACAAATTAGTTACAGTTATTCAAAACCCCTTTATTTTTATGAACAAACTTTAAGTCTATTGGCGGACAAAACCAAGCTAAGTCGACGCAAAGTTATCAGATCCTCGAGCTAAAGGAAAACGTGCTTTACCGCCTTGTGATAAACGTGATGGCGTGGTTCCACGAAAGTTTGGAGTGGTCCCGAACAACAGATGTTGCGAGCTCTATAGAACAGTCTAAGAAGTTCCGAGTCAAGTTTGGCAGTTGCCGAGTGGTCGTGAGATGAAATTTTATTTGGAAAACCTTTTTTGAATATACTGGAAAGTTCTACGGGTGGTCATGTGTGCTGGTTCAGACTGGATTCTGCAGTCCAATTTTATTTGTTGGAAGTTTTAGCTTCTGGTTGCATCGTTGTCTTTCCATATGTACCGGCTTATATTACTATTGAAATGTTTTAGCTTGCAATTAAATAGTTTTCTGTTTACTGATGTACTTTATTGGGCAGTGAAGAGATGAATCGAAATAAGAGCCAATATGATTTAAAGTTGAACAAATGGGACTGCTAAAGACATATGGCTACAGCTTTAATAAAAAACATAATAACATTATAGCACTGATTTATGACATGAAATTTATCATTATTATTACAGCCATTGGAAGTCCACTGCTGGAGATAGCCTGCCCAAGAAAGGGAGAATTTTACCTATATTTGCCGCGCTTGACAAGCGTATTGGCATCGCGACATGAAATTATGAAGACTTTAATTTCTAAAGTCTTCAAGAGTATTGCAATTTTTTAAAAAAAATTACACTATAGATTGAAACTCAATATTTTCTAGCTACCCACACTTATATTGACCTAATACTTAGTTCTGTTGTTCTCGTCGCGATGCGATTTATTAATTGTATTGTATAGGACTCGTTTACAATATACGTCAATTATAATAAAAAGAAAAGAGTAGTATTTAATATTATTGAAAATATAAATAAAAAAATATGGCGGTATGTTGTTTATTTAACGCACAGAATAATACATTTTAAAATACACTATCAGTTTTATTGTCTTTATTAAAACATTATGTGTGCCCTAAAATTAATATTTTATCGAATTAACCGAGCCGTCATCAAGATTTGTTCTTAGTTTTATTCATTTATATTTGTATAGATTTAAACGACTATGCAATTAATGCTTTGCTATTCATTTTGAATCCTACATTTCTATAAGTGAACTAATTGTTAATGCTTAATTAATGCTTTGAAGTGTACAAATTAAAGATATTGTTTGTTGGTACATTGTATTATTTTTTTTTGCAATGCAAACATTGTGTTAAATTAATTGATATTTAATTTTCATAGTTGTTTTGTTATTGTTAATTTTTAAATGGTGTATATTGATTGGTGTACTCTGAAATTTTCTTTGAAATAAACATTTCTTTTTCTATTACAATCATGACATATATCATAAATATACGCTTACTTCCAAAAAGACTGAAGTAAAACGTAATTAATTCCATCTAGAATATTATAAGCAACGCTGGAGTACTCTTCCTCATTTCGGCTAGCACACGTGCTATAATGACTAACACTGAACAATGTCTGTAATGCATACTAAAGGAGCGAGCACCTAATATAGGAAATTTTAATGCCGCAGCCAGCTGGGGAATGCCGATCTTACTAGTAATGTGCTTCAAGGAGAAATGACGCACTCAAACAATAGTTAAGGTTATTTTATTACATTTGATGTCTGGAGTCTGCTGGTGAGTCTAATACTCTTTCGATGACTTAATATACAATCGAGTTATCTGTGTAAATAGGAACCCTTACTATATTCTGCTCTAATTTTTAAGATACATACTGTGATATGCTAGCCAAATGTGACGCTCAGACCCATAGAGAATTCTCAAACTAAAATGTGTAATAACATGTTACAAAAAGATATATTTCATTGAAACTAGCAGTGCCTGTGACTTTATCCGCATGGTATAGTGACTTTAGCGGGTATAGTAGACTTTCTTGATAAATAGACTATCCAGCACTGAAATAATTATGCAAATCGGAACAGCGGTTACTGAGATTAAAGCGTTTAAACAAACAGGCACGCTTTTCAGCTTTATATTATTAATATAGATTTTGAGTATAGATAACCGTGACTGAAGAGTCGTAAAACAATTCAATTAGGTTGGGAATGGGCTTCAGCATCCCCGTCGCGATAGCTGCGCTCTGCGATTGCCAACAGGCTTACCCAGCGCTTATGGGCAAAAAACCTCCTTGCTTGGAAAAGCTTGCGTCCAGTAGACTTCCAATGTCTGGTCTGATGATAATGTCAAATATTATAATGACTAATACCTCGAGCGATGCTACTGCATTGACATCTGTCATTATGTTCAAGCTATATATAATAGAGTTACAATTTCAGTCAAAAACTGATATCTTTTTAATAATAAAGCAAACTAAAAACAGCACTCGTACTCGTACAAAACAAATCCCAATTAAATTTCTCCTTCCGCCAGCAAACAAGATGCACAACACAGCTTATTTGAATTAATCCAGTGCAATCCGTATGGCAGAAGTATGCACTCGTTTACAAGTTAAATCGACGGGGGAACGGTCCCGGTAATTAATTGGGGGACGGGAGTTTCCGGGACAAACACTAGTGTCGTTGGGACGTGGCCTAAGAAGAAGTGGATAGGGTGTTTATATTACAAATCACTTTTAACGGCTTTAAAACGCTGTTCGAGGTCTCGGCTAATATCCGGTAAACGTTTCTATTTAAAACGATGTTAATACATATATTACGCCTGTGTAGGCGGAAACTATGGATGGAGAGACTTTTTGCGATCTTGGCACACCTCTCTCGCTTCCCTTACTCGCATTAGTCCTTTCATACACACTTGTTTACTTTGTACTTCTGACCTGGCCCTTCTTTTATACCTCTTCTACTTGGTTAAGGTATGTTTGCTTAGGTGAGGTAGTATCATCACTGTAATTGTTTATAAATTTACGTTGCTTTGGATAACTTTCCCGGTATCTGTCGATTCTTATGTTAGTACTATCCCTGTGATGGTTCTACATCACGATCTTCAGACTGCTTTCTCTTTATCTTATAACACTCGATAGAGAGGCAGCTATTATTATCTTCTGCTGGTGGTGCCATTTACTAAAGGTAAACTTATAAATACATATCACTCGTCAAACGTCCACTGATGGATATAAGACTCTCGAAGAGGATATGGGTTATATATTACGTATTGGATACGCGAATGATCGTGCGTTACCCGCAGAATTCGCGAGATCACATCAAGACAGATAATGGTCACTCAATGACGCGTCTGAGACTGGATCTCGGCCCGAGAGGCCGTCGTTGGAAACTGTTGATCCTTGTTTGCGGAAGAGAAGAACTAAATAAGCGCGGCTGCACTACTGCGGCTGGTTATTGCTCGAAGAGCCGGGACTGCACGTGATCACATTGACTGTCGCTTCTCCCTCGGATTACTGACATATGGAACAAACTCACTGCAACGGTATTGCCAGGCTATTACCACCTTTAGGAGCAGATTCTTCTGGTGCTGCAGGTGTCTATGAGTGACGCTAATCACAGACACCACCCAGTAAATCGTTTACTCATTAACTTCTATAGTATAAAAATAGAAGTATTGTTATTTTTGTAATATATAGCATAACTTTCCATCAACGACTATGTCCGTGAGAACTTCATTGTATCCCTGAGAAACTCTTGTTATTCTGAGGAAAGAAATCTATGTAGTTCTCTGACAGCTATAGTGTGCTGTCTCACTGATTCCATATGTAGAAAAAAAAACCCAGATCTATCCCAAAAGAACCTGCTTTCGGAACACAAAATGTTACTTTCGTGATATTCCTGACTATCAATAATCTTAATGCCAAATTCCATCAAGATCTGATCAGTTGTCCTAGCGTGATAGTGTAACAAACATACGTACAAACTTTTGCGTTCATAATATCTGTGAGGATTTGTATTCGTAGGTGAGTGTTGGGTCTGCGCTCGGAGCGGTCTTGTTCGCCGCATCGCATGCATGTGTTTATATGGCGCAAATCGCATTAGCCACGACCCACTTTAATTACTGTCTACTAAAGTAATGGGTGTGCATTTGTACTGAATAATTCAAAACATACATACATGCGGACTCGTGTCTAGTTGCTGAGAGTGGGCGGAGAGCGAGGCGCCATCGCGACCATTTTGGAAGTGGTTGTAATGTCGCGCGCGTCTTCCACTACTCATTTGCTTCATTCTGAACCTGGTCCAGGCTCCAGGTCTAATCGGTATATATTATAAAATAGATAATTCTATAATTCAGTCGGATGTTTTACATTACTCCTTGGTTTTTTTTAAATGTATTTTTACTTCTTCAACAAAAATTACTATTTACTACTAATTACTGTCCGTTTAGAATTTAGTGGCTAAGATAATAAGTGGTTAGATGAAAGAATAAACAAGAACCATAGTTTTGCTTATATATGAAATAAATAATTGTTATATACTATTCAAAAGCAAACAAACTAATAAAATAATAAAGAAGTGCAATAATTTTGCTTTTTGTAAATAGTAGTATAAAACATCAGGATGAAATTGAGAGACACAGATATTACAGATAGTGTGGAATACGCATAGGCTATTTAGATTTATTAGGATCTATTTTATTTCCTTAAGAAATCGGCATGCTTTTTTGTACAGTACAACAGACCCGTTAACGCAGATCTAGTGATCTTGTCTTGTGTACCAAAATTGGTGTGTTCGATCCCCACCCAGGACAAATATTCATAAGATGATATTTGTGTTGTTTGTGTCTTGGTGTTGAATATATGTGATTCTTCTGTTGTCTGATAACTATAACACAAGTGCTTTAAGCGACTTTTTGCGGAGTCAATGTATGAGATGTGGTGTGAATTATAACTATTTATTGCAAGTATAGTTATCAGAGAACGATATAAACTTCTGCTCGAAATAACAATGGATTCACCGCAATCTATACAAATATAAAGATGAAGAATTTGTTTGTTTGTTTGAACGAGCTAATCTCTAAAATCACCTATATGTTTTAAAAAATATATTCACTGTTGGATAGTCCATTTATCGGAAAAGGCTATAGATTTTATTTTATTATCATAAACATTTGAAATTCTTACTAAAAGTTCTACAATATAATACAAGGCGTAACAAAGTAACCCGAAAAAAAAGTCATGTAAATAAATCCTGAAGTAATTTTTTTCACGCGGACGACGTCACGGGCGGAAAGCTAGTGAGAATATAAAACATTAATTTGAGCTGAAAACTAACTTAGACCAAACAACTGTAAAGGATGACTATTAGAACTGAGTTTACTGTCTTTGATGGTAGCGTTAGTGGTTTTAAATCCAAGCTTTGAGAAATTCTAAACATGTCTCTAACTCTTGAAATCGAGCGCTCCTTCTGAGTTTCTAGTGCTTGCTTCCCAACTTTTAACTGGGGAGGCGTCATAGATTTATGTTGAAAAACAAAGTTAATGGCGGATTTTTCATTGTATAGCTATTTTAAGATATTTTACAGTGATATCTTCCACTTTTGGTAAAGAACACTATTGAGCAAACTTATGACTTTGAAACAAATCATTGAAAAGTTAAGCGCAGCGAACTCTATTCTACTCTCATATTTAAAAAGAGATAACAGTTTTAAATTTTTAGTTCTTTGGTGCTGATGATTCGATCCTCACCCAGGAGAAACATTTATATAATCATATTTGTGTATTTTTTGTGTCTGGGTGTTGAATTCATGTATTTAAGTATTATATAAGTGATTCCTCTGTTATCTGATCTGTAAAGATGTGCTCAAAGCGACTAAACTTGGAATCAGAACATAATAGTTTTAAATCGTCAGAAAGAATATAAGAAATATATTTTTCTGATAATGGATAATTCAGCGCAAATGACAACCATTATCACCTTTAGATAGGTTTTTTGAACAATGAAGCAATTGATTATATAAATTCATGTTTTATAGTTCGTAGTAGTATACCTTGTATATTTTAAGTTTGACCAAAACACGGTTTACGGCTTTTTTTCTCATTTTCATTTGTAAATAAATTGTACATATCAAATTACAAACACTAGTTGCAGACACGTCCCCCACACAACGGACATGGTTAAATTTAATCTGATGGTAATTTTAGCAAGCGTTTAAGCAAAAGGCTTATATCGACAATGTTTGCAGGACCACGTTTTATTTTAATAAAGTATATACCCAGCTCATTGCGTAACGATATATTTCGACAGATAATTATAGGTTATAGTAAGAGGGATAGTCTATTAAATTATTAAGTTTATTTGATTTTCTGATTAAGAAATGTTGTGAAAGATTTTGTTGTGACAACAACAGAGATAGAATGTTTAAATAGATGGTTTAGACATGTAGAAAGAATGAAAGTAGAATGACTGCACAAATAATACATGAGATAGACCTCACTCAAAAGGTCGACTACATTAGGACCTCATTCTCACCTATTTTTACCGCCAAATAATATTGTTCACATTGTTGTGTGAACCGTGAGGTACTGGCAGAATAGAATAGTACCTCCCTTGTACCAGGTGTCGTAAGAGGCGACTAAGGTACTAAAACCGACAGATGGCAGTATATCCATGCAAAAAGTCAGCTCAAATGCACAGGGCGGAGATGAGCAGCAGCTTCCCCATCGACATAGCTGCGCGATTGTTAACACGATTGCCCAGTGCGGCAATTATGGGCAACATACCCCCTTTCTTGGGGAGGCCCTTGTCCAGCAGTGGACTTTTAATGGCTGGTATGATGATGACATTGTTGCGTTCCGCTTTGAAGGTTGAGAGAAGCAGTATAATTACTGAGTGATGTGATATACTGAATATTGCCCATGTCTGTCTATACTAAGTCATGACTGGCAATACACACTGATTGATGACTTTTATCAGCAAACACTGAGATAATAGGGACGCGAAAACAGTATGAAATTTACCGAATGCAACCCAGACGAGTTGAATTCGGTGACTAACCTCTTTCTGGAAGTTGGACCTACCTAACCGGATGATTTGTTTTAAATATATATAAATATATGTATATATATATATATATATATATATATATATATATATATTTCATAATCTCCGAGTGTAGAGATCCCAACAGTAATTGGAGTGTTTATTTTAAGGCCAAACGTTTAGGAAGCTCTACTGAGACTGTCATGCATTGTGCCAAGATCCTCCATTGAATCCGCCATTACCACAATATCGTCAATAAACCGGAGGTGCGTGATGTACTCGCCGTTCACGTTGATGCTAAACTAAAAAAGCCATACCTAGCTAATTCTGAATGCTAAATAATACCCAATAATCTTGACAGGTCTTCTCAGGTCTTGTAGATAGGGGCAGCATGATATATTTTTTTAATAACATTATTTTTCTATGCATATGAATATAATTGTATCAGCCAATGGACATCTTTTGATAAACTTGGCTTTTAAAAGAAATTGATTGCAGGAAGTTTTTGAATGCAATTATAGATATAGACGAGGTTTCTTCCGATCCCCGCCTTATTCCAGTTAAAATACGTCGAAGTATAAAATGAATACGATTTATTATTTTCGTTTGAATCAACTATTCAGGGAGCTGGATTGTTGTTAATCAGAATCAACTAAAATATTTATGAGAAGAGAGGATTCCCGCAAAATAGAATGATTCTTGTCCTGTACTATGGTTTATTAAAATATATATGTAAAGAAATAATATTTCTTTAATTTTTGAACGACATTGAATGACATTGACAACTGACAGGCGCTAGAATCTGAGGTCAATAGTCAGTTGAGAGGTTATGGAAAAAATACCATTGTACATATTAAATTATTGTGATTTGTTAATTAAGATAGATAAATAAGAATAATTGGTGGAAGAATAGACTTTAATTGTCGTTTCTTCGTTTTCAGAAGCAACGCATAAGTTTATTTTAACCTAAAATAAAAGAATAAACAATATATATATTATAATATAAGGGATTATTACGTAACTTTTTTTATTTTTATTTTGAAATCACACTGTCATACATTCATCCAGCCATACACAAGAAGATCTTTCTCAAAGATCTTGCGGGTTTGTTTCGGCAAATCTCTAAAACGACTGGACCGATTTTAACGAAACTTACACTGACAGATAGCTGATGTTATAAAAAGTAACTAAGGCTACTTTTTCTATTTATTATTTTTACCGGAACAGGTACAACGTAGATGAAACTGATGGTTTCTTCCCCGAATAACAAAATGTATGTACCTATATTGAAATTGATCCGTGAAATAAATCAGGCATGCGAATATCATGAGAGGCTTTTATGTTTCCGGAACTGACAGATAGCGGTACATCCACCTGACACAGCATAGCTGCAGCTAATATTTCATAATTATTGAGACCATTTGCGAGGTTCACAAAAACAGTACCAAAAAATGTAAAAAGATAATGTCTCAAAGAGCTATGAAAATCTATAATGTACTTGAAAGTAACAATTAAACAAAAAATTTATACAGACAAGTTTCTTTCTAATAATGTTGCTACAGGTGTAATATTTTTAAGATCGGTGCAGTATATTATAATTACAAACTGACATTGTAGAATGAATGTCTCTGATACATTTGGTAAATATAATCTCCACATTGACTCTATATTACACCACATCTTATATATTGTCGTTACGGACATCACACAACAGAACAATCATAAATATAAATCATAAATACATAATTAACACCTAGACACTGAACAAACATACATATTTGTCATACTACTCTTTGCCCTGGATGGGGATTGATCCCACAAACTTTGGTGTTTAAGATAGGATCGTAGTGATGGTATGCGCCATCGGGCCCGACAATATTGGAGTTTGGCATACATTTCTTGACAAATTTTTAATTAGACGTGAGGTACCGGCAGAGTAAAATAGTACGCTCCTTTATCAGATACGATAATATATTAATGTATAATATACGATACGACTAAACTATCAGAACCGACAAATATATCTATCCGAAGCAGTGTAGCTCAAATGCGGGCAAAATATCCTCTTTCTTGAGGAGGCCTATGTCCAACAATGTACTTCCAGGGGCTGATATGAAGATGATTAAGTTTTTTTTATGTATCCCTCCATCGTAGAGGTACCGCGGCTAGCTCCTGTACTAGGATAATAGGTTAGATCATAAACACACTATAACAGAAAGTATGGTTTACACCTGGTGAAATTACAAGTCGTGGTGGTCCCATTTAAAATATAATTTAAAGCATGTTTTCATAATTTCTATAACATCAAAGGTTTTCAAGGCTATTTTTAAGACAATTAGTCTGTTATAATAAACGATGAGTTAGAAGTAGGCTGTTTATAAAATGTTTTTGAAAATATATAATTTTATTTGCCAATTGATATTTCTTTTTGAATAAATGAGGTAGCGCTTTCTGGAGGTGGCGCTTTCTTAACACAACTTTAGATATGTAGATTTTTAGTGGAATGGTGAATTTGAGCTACACTGTTTCGGATATACCGCTTTCTGTCCTACCGCTTTCTGTCCTCCCGCTTTCTGTCCTACCGCTTTCTGTCCTACCGATTTCTGTCCTACCGCTTTCTGTCCTACCGTTTTCTGTCCTACTGCTTTCTGTCC
>JACJUM010005602.1:457869-501891 GCA_020976665.1 Heortia vitessoides
CTGTCCTACCGCTTTCTGTCCTACCGCTTTCTGTCGGTTCTAGTTTTGGAGGTGACTGAGTCACCTCTTACGACAACTGGTACAGTGTGAGCTACTA
This sequence comes from Heortia vitessoides, assembly GCA_020976665.1. Lineage (NCBI taxonomy): Eukaryota > Metazoa > Arthropoda > Insecta > Lepidoptera > Crambidae > Heortia > Heortia vitessoides. The sequence goes on from JACJUM010005602.1 coordinate 457,967, forward strand.
TTAAATTCTGCTGGTAGCACACGGCAGACGACGGTATACCAATTTCAAATTATATCATTCAAAGGAAATTGATTGGGATATTTAAATTCATACAATATCACATACGCCAACGTGACTTTAAAAAAAGTCGCATAAAGACCCTGTGTTAGACATCTGAAAGAAATTACAAATAAAATACTAACCTCTATCTTGGGAGGAGGCTGTTTAACAGGGGACTTTAGATATGAATATCTAGGCTGATATGAATTTTTTCTAAAAATTATTCTTTCATTATTTTTTTATCAAAGAAGGCTAAAAGCAGTAGGCTTTCAATATGGCTGATATGATGAAAATGATGAATTGTTTTATAATTTCTGTAATAATGAGTGTGAGTGAAGTTACGATTTAAAAGCTAAGGAATTCGAAATCGAATTTAAGCCTAGCTAAGGTTTAAATTCGAAATGGCTTTAGTAATAATATAAAATACATAATCCCAGCCGACACTCATAGCTCTTTGTTTGATGCTGTGGATGCAGATTGTACAAGAGCGGATTCAACTCAGGATTTAATTTAGCGACGCTCCGGCTAAAGGGTGTCTGTCACCGGCCGAGTGACGTTTCAGGTGAGAATGCGCTTATTGCGTTGCTTTGATGTACCGTTTTTGTTATTAAACGTTTGTCTATCTGTCTGTGCAGCGTTGACGTTGCTTCAATATTAATTTGTTCATTGTTAGGTGTAGTTTATTAGTTATCCGTAAAACGTTTAGCTGAATTACTCTTGTAATCAGTCGAGTGACGTTTCATTAATTGTAAAAATAACAGAATGAAGTACATAATTGAGGTTTTGTTAATACGTGTTCAGTACTCAAAATAAATCAAATTTTTGAAAGGCTTCAAATAGCGGCAACCGTTTTTAAATTTGATAGATGATGTTTTGTTTGTTACTTACAATCACTACATCATCATTTCAGCCATTGGAATTCCACTGCTTGCTGGTCGTAGGCCTCCCCGACGGCAATAAAGGGTAAATTTTGCACATGATTGTTACGCTGGGCAGGCGTGTTGGCAATGGTAGGGTGCGGTTTTCGCGACAGAGATGCTGCTGCCTATCCCCGAGCTATAGACTTCAAGTCAAAAGAATGGCAACACGCTAGCATTCTTGTGATATTACGACCGTCTATAGACTGCTGTGACGCTTGCTATACCGCTGACTGAATGCTGTTTAGTCGAAGTGGTCTAAAAAAAATAACCAAAATAAACATAAAACATAATAAATAATAACAAAAATAAAGGGTTAAAAAACGCATAGAAAATCTTTATAGATAAATAAATCGCAGCTTATAGCCGTTGAAAAAGTTTCATGACACACGTTTAGTTTTTTCTAATGGTATGCACGATCGAATAAAAAATTCAAGTAAGCATTTATCTATTTATATATAAACTACCACAATACCTCATACATTGACCTGATTCCGTGAAAAGTCGCTTCAAGCGTAAAGTTTTACGAATATCAGACAACAGAGGAATCACAAATATTCTAATTAAATACGTATATTTAGCAACCAGACACCAAAAATATAAATATCACCATATAAACATTTGTCCTATTTGGGGATCGAACTCACAATCTTTGGCAGACAGGATCATTACTATCTGCGCCATCGGGCCTGTCAGATATATATCTCATTTATGTCCGGATAGATCAGCCTAACTACATTTTCGCAAAGCAATCACAATCACGACACACAAAATGACTGCCTTTGATGTTTCCCATCGCAAACTTGCTCCGCATTCATGGATCCCGAACTCAGAGGTTGGATGAGTCATATCAAATAGGCGAAGCTTTACGCGAAATATCGGATTCAAAGGTCTTGACTTTACATAGAAGCCATAGGCATTTAGCTCTCGTATCGCTTTGGCAACTCACTGTGGGAACGTATATCGAGGAAGACCTAGGAACGACGAGGTTTGCCGGTTCGAATACCAAATATGGGATATCATTAAATGTAAATCGATCCTGATGGCTCCATACGACGATGACTACATCGTTAGTAATCATTACCATTTGCAGTAATAGATATATTTTATTATTACGTTGATTTGAATTAATAAATGCTTTCAATGATATATGTCACAGTAAAGGAAGAATAATCATTATATAAATTATTTAGATCGAAAACTAATAAAGTAACTGAACTATGGAAAAAACTGTCTTTGTCATGGCATTTTTTTATAAAAAATAAACATACTTTTCCAACTATTAGGTATAAAGTTTATGTTCATGTTCAAAAACCATATTTGTATTTAAATAAATTTCCACAATGTTTTTTTGGTAATTTTACGTCTAAACCTTACCTTCCTTATAAAATATATCCAATAGATCGGTTAAAAATAAAATAACTCATTAAACTTTTGGTATTTCTTTTCTGTGCGATCCTACAAAGCATAGATCACAAAAGCCTTCTGATTCCCATCGTAAAAGGTATGCGCTCAATCAATTGCACCACTCGGGTTGTTCCACTAAACTCCTCACAACAGAGAGAATTGTCAAAAATGTTCGGCACCGGGTACTGTTTGTGATTAATAGGAAGGCTCTAAAATGACCCGCCTTTGAGCATACTGGAATCCATATCGCATATCCGCGCGGATCAGCAAGGTATCAGTTATGTACGAGAAATGGGAAGCAATTCTCTACTCTAATTGTTGGCAGAGGCATTCTGTTGGCCGTATTGTTTTACGCCGCGCACCTAACTGGTGCCAGGTCGCGCGGTGCAAGTTTCAAGCGGTTCACCTTTATTATTTTATCATTGTAGACCTCATACAAAAGTTGTCTGCATTGGTACCTTTTTCTTACCTTATCCGTTTATCGTCAAAGAGCAGTGTGCGCATTGCTGTTAATGCCGTCATCATCATTGAAAGTCCACCGCTAGACATGACCTCTCCAAATAAGGAGGTTTCTTGCCCATAATTGCCGCGTTAGGCAAGCGTATTGGTAATCGCAGAGCGCAGCTCTCGCGGCATGGATTCTGCTGCTCATCCCCACCCTGTGCATTTTTGCTGCACTGTCATGACGCTTACCTAGCGCGACAATTATGGGCAAAATTCCCCCTTTCTTGGGGAGGCCTATGACCAGTAGTGGACTTCTAATGGCTGTATGATGATGATGATGATGACCAACGCAGACAAACTTTGTATAAGCTCTGCCTTATTCTAAAACTTTCCTGATCTGACTATCTGCTTATTAAAATACTTATTTAATTTCAGCAAAATATCTGGATTTTGTATGAAAAAGATAGCTTGTTGTTAACGAGCCCGATGGCGCAAATGGTAGTAACCCAATTTTGCGCGCCAAGGGTCACGGGTTCGATCCCCAACTAGGAGAAGTATTTCTCCTGCGTCCAGGTGTTCAATATTGTTTAAATAGTATATTTGTGATTGTTACGTTGTCTGATGTCCGTAACACAAATGCTTTAAGCGATTTTTTTTATTGGATGATAAAGTCATCGGTTACATCAGCAGCGAGTCTGTTATAAACCCGCGTGATGCTGTCCCTTGCACCCGCTCATGATTTGAGTTCATTATCATTTCATAGCATGTGTCGCCATGAATATTTCCCTTTGATTAATTTGCCCGCTGAAGCCCAAGTAATACAGCGATCTGCGAACAGCTATATTAGCTGCTCTCTATTGTGCTGTAAACGGTTTTAAACTATTGTTTGCTTTGGTGATAGTGGGGATTTAATCATGACTGTGAGGCGAGGTATGCGTTCATTTGTTAATCAGGGAGGGTAAATCATTGAGTTGAACACTCAATTAGGTATATGCCCGACTTTTTCCGAAAGGGAAAGTTGCAGGTTTGAGTCTCTCATAACTTCTGAGAGCAGTTGATTTTTTACTTGTAAAAATTATTTTTAAATCTCAAGAAAAATCAAAACCTGATTTAATTTATTCATAAAAATTAATACTTCTATTTAAGTAAATGCATTTTCTGGATTATGTCCTGAAAATATTCTTAACGATTTGTTTAAATAGATTAAGCACGCCTATTTTATTATAAGGGAATATTTATCATCGAAATGTGAAACCTTGATTTCAAAGTCTTATGCTATTCATTATAATCATTTAAGTCATTGGAAGTTCACTGCTACTTATAGGCCTCCCCTAAAAAGGGGATATTTTGCCCATATTTGCCTTGCTGGGTAAGCGTATAGCCAATTGCAGAGCGAAGTTTTCGCGACGGGGATGCTGCTGCCCATCCTCACCCTGTGCATTTGAGCTGCACTGTCTCGGATGAATATACCGCCATCTGTCGGTTTTGGTACCTTAGTCGCCTTTTACGACACCTGGTATAGAGGGATGTACTATTCTACTCTGCCGATACCTAATAACCTCACCTTATGCTATTGGCTCCAACTATTTCTGATCCCGATATAAGAATAATCTTGAAGGATATTTCTTAAGGATAAGAGATATTAAACGAAAGACCCTCCGGACGATAATGCGGGGAAAAAGCAAAAGATTAATAAAGATATGCACGCAGAGAAAGTCGCTGGCGTGTACTAGCTTGATATATTTAAGTTGTTTTAAAATAATGAACCTATCATTGCTGGATAACAAGAACATTTTTAAACTCAAACATATTTTAGCTAGTTTTAAATAGATCGAGACGTAACTTCCACATGGCCAGTGATTCCAGACAGCGCACACAAAGATAACTGCCAAATCCACTTCCTTAGCTTCCACTTATAAATCACAACAATTTATTTCTGTAATTCTAGTAAAAGCCAACTCAATCTCTGATCCCTCAGAGCACACATCCGACCAATTAGATAACAGTTGCACCAGTCCAGTACAAATCTCCGCGCCCCCTCCGCTACCCCTCTCACTACAACTAGAAAACAAATGACCGTAATCTTGAACCGTTCTCTCTAATTCACAATTAATGTTCGCTCCGAACTGGTTAAGATCCGGTTTAAACCGGTTAAGGAGCACCTAAGTAATGGCGCTCAGTAGACGGTAAATTAAAACGGATTAGTTGAAGCAAAAAGCTGTGAATTGTTTCAGTGTATGAGTACGTTGTATGTGTGAGAGGGGTGGGTTTTTTATGTTTGTTTGTTGTTGTGATGGACTACTAGTTATCCGTGACTACTTCTGCGTAGCTCTTATCGGATTAAAGTAAAATCCACTTCCCTCTTCATCCCCACCTTATCTACTGCTCCGTCAACTCCGATGTGTGACAACTCTGAGAACCTCAGTTGCTTATAGAATAAAATAGAATTCTGCCGGTACTTCACGGCTTAAATAATAACTTGAATCAATCTGTATATGAGATAAGTTGCACTAAATCCTGTTAGTACCACAATTCATCATTATCATCATCATATCAGCCATTAGAAGTCCACTGCTGGACATAGGCCTACCTGAAAAAGGGGGAAAATTGCCTATAATTGCCGCATTGGGCAAGCGTGTCAGCAATCACAGAGTGTAGCTTTCGCTGCTACTTTTAAGCTATACTGTTACAGATAGATACACCGCCATCTGCCGGTTCTATTACCTTAGTCGCCTCTTATAAAACCCGGTACAGGGGGAGGAACTATACTACTCTGCCGGTACCTCAAGGCACGGCACCTCGAAGTAAATTAATTTCATGTAATGTTAACCAACAATTTAAATCGTTATACAATAATGCTTAACAACTTTATAGCACAGTGCTTTTGTAATATTTAAAAGATGTACATAATTATGTGCTAATGCAAATCTCAATATTTTGTTATCATCTTCATCATATAATGTGCCTGCAATTGCAAATCGTACCTTGGCGCCGGTAATGCTGCAGCCCATCTCCATTCTGATGTTCAATGGTGAAGAATGTATACCAAAACAGAATATTATAATAACCACCAAATTATATGAGGTATACCTTATAAAAAGGTCGTCTGCATTGGTACCTATTTCTACCGCCATAAAGCAGTGTTAGCATTGCTGTGTTTTAGTTTGAACGGCAAGAGAGGCATAGAAATTACTGGGTAATGTGAATTAATATGTTCAAGTCACAAAATTCGTAAAGCGATAGTGATATCCTTGTGATACTACGCTTACTATCACGCAGACTGTCTGCTTGTTTGTCGACCTAGCATAATGAAAAAAACAAAGAACTTTTTGCCCACTTACTGTCGGTCATCCTGTTTAATAGAATGTCTTTTTATTAGCAATGGCTAGCTCCCAGGTTACTTTTTCATTTTATATTGTATTTTTCGTTTTTAATTAATAAATAACTTTTATGTGATCTAAAGAATTTTTATCGTTCCTACATTTATCGGTAGTGGTTCTTCCAATAGGTGCCTATATAGTTGTTAATATATTTTTTAGGTGTAGACAAACGATAAAATGAGACTTAAGAGTTGCCCAACGGGAATATAATTTCTTTCTACGATAAAAATGTTATGTAATTATAAAACCAATTTAACTGTTTTATAGGGAAACTAAAATAATTAATGTAATCTAGTGTCTGCCAAAAAAGGATATTTTCCATCAAGCCGCAGAATTACTGCAATTTAACCTAAACGAAATAATTAATATGAAATTAACTTATAGCAAATATATTTAAAAAGTTATAATTTTATTACCGAGTATGATCTTTTGCTTGGTATAAGAGTATAATTTAAAAATGGCCGCGACGAACATTCTTCAGAATCCTTTCGACTCGTCGTGTACTTTTTTTAATAATCCGAGAGTCTATGGTAGTTCAGAAACGATAAACTTAGATATAATTACACATTAATATTTTTGTACTTTGCAAAGGCGACTTCGCAAAAATTTAATTAGTATCTGTATTGACTAATCTAATACGTCTTAGACTTCGTGTTTGAACTTTGGTTACCTAAAATTTATAATCAACACAGCAGCTGCAAATCGCCCACTGCTAGATATAGGACTCCCCATGAAAGGGGGATTTTTGCCCATAATTGCCACGCTGGGCAGGTGTGGTAGCAATTGCAGTGCGGGAACGCTGCTGCCCATCCCCGCCTTTTTGCATTTGAGCTAGTTTCGGGTGGATATAATATTTTCTAACATTAACGCGTTCATTACTCAAAAAATATTTTGTACAATTTCAAAATGCGGTTCATTTAACTTTTTACATTTTTAGTTCGACGTTTCGGCTACATTGCGGCAAACGTTCTTCATCATTACAGCACAGGCAAGTTCAGCTAAAGACGTTGAACAAGGTATCTGCTTAGAACCGAAAGATCATACTCAATACAGATTGCGCCAATGCCCAGCAGATGGAGCCCAACAACCAATCATCAAAAATGATCAAATTGACAGACGTTCTAGTTGTCGCAAGGATATCAAACCAAAATCACCAATTAATTTTGGTGCCACAACTGTCATATTCCACTTATTAAAAATAATAACCCACCACCTCTCAAACATTGACCTGACTCTGTAGTAAGTCGCTTAAAGTACTTGTATTAAGAACATTAGACCATAGAGGAATCACAAATATAATACTTACATACATATTTTACCACCCAGGCAAACATAAAAATCGTCTTATAAATATTTGTGCGGGATATGAACCAAACCCACGACCCTATGCGCAAGAGATACGATCACGACAATCTGCGCCATCGGCCCATCAAATGATCGAATTTCTTAAGTGCGAGACTATTAGTACTTCTTAATACTTCGTCTACCAAACATTGTTCTAATATCGCTCACGATGGTTTCAACATAAAAAAACTCTTTGAAGTTTTAACGCCGTACGTGGCTAATCTTTTCCCCACCATTTATACCGGCCGCCTATTATTTCGACACATCAACGGGATATTTTGGGCGAGCTAAAAAACTACCAAATTTATTGCGCTGCATACAAACGTTGACTACGCAGCCTGTTCGCTGTGGAAACCGCATCACATTTTATTCTCACCAAAAAACCAGTTAACTGAGAACTCCCTATCCCCCTGGACTGCAGTTAGGTCATACCGAACAGGGGGTGCCGGAGTTGCTTTGGCAGATCAACGTAGGATGGACGTTCCGTGGACTTTGACGATTTACAACGCGCTTTGATTTAGTTTTAATGGTCACCGAGTTAAATTTACACCGCTCATAAATCAATATGTAGGCGATAGTTGGCTTCCATTTAGGTACGACTTGCCGTATAATAGTAAGGTTTAATCAAGGACCAGTATTCGGACTTAGGGATATTAAAATAGTAGTGGGAGGTAATGTTCCTATCATGTGTGGCAAAGGTCGTAGGTTCGATCGCACAGGACAAATATGTATACATGTATATGTACATATTAGTATTTTTTTGTTTGGGTATAATATATGTACTAACAGTTACGTATGGAGACCAGGCACCTGCAAGCGTAGCGGTGGACGTCTACTAGGAAAGTGGATATACTATTTGACTAGAACAAGAAATTTCGCTGGAAGCAAGCAGCTGTGTCTTCAGATAGATCTTTCAAATAATATTATATAAATCTATAATACGTTTCGATATAAGATATTAATATATATCTGCAGCCGTTGAGTTTAAAATTTGACTGATTTGGGTAGATTGATGTGTTGCCGACCAACCCTGCAGTGGTCGAAATGAGGATGATAAGTCACATCTACGTCTTGAAATTTTATAAAACAGCCTTGCCTGTTTTAAGTCTATTTGTTAGTTACAAAAATAACATTAAGTTAAAATTACAGTGAGTCGTATTACCACACATATTTTTCCATTGTGCTACATATTCTATTCAGTTATGACGTAGTAACCACACGAAGTAGACCTCATACAATAGGTCGTCTACTTTGGTACTTTATTCTCACCATTTATACTGCCAAATAGCAGTGTTCGCATTGCTATGTTCCGGTCTGAAGGGTGAAAGAGGCAGTGAATTTACTGGGTAATGTGGCATAATATCCTCAAGTCACAAGGTTGGCAACGGGTTTGTGATATCCTCGTGATAATATAAGCGTCTATACTATAGCTTACTAACACGCAGTGTATATGCTTTTTTGTCGACCTGGTATAATAAAAAAAAAACACACCGATAGAAAGCAGAAATGAGAAATATTTCATATTTAAAATAAAATCGCGGACCAATATTTCAATATTTTTTACCCTGTATATTAAATAAATTCAAATTAATTAAATTAAAAAGGCTTCGCCGGTCGGGCGTGGTTGCCATCGCAGAGCGTACGGTCTTTTTTTGATAGGGATATTGCTGCCCATTTCTATCCCATACTATTTTATCGACGCTATTGTGTAAGGATTCCGCTATTTGTTGCTTTTGGTACCTCACTTGGGTTTTCGTCAATTCAATCTCAAATATACTTATTTTAGTAGGCCCATTACTTCCCAATCGTCAATAAATAATAACATTTTTTTTTCTAATAAGGAAGAGATTACGTGCATAATTATACATAATACAGATGATCTAAAGGATCATCTTGCGTATATATAATAATTTAAACAGGCACACCTTTAACAAGTCTGACGTCACGTCTTAAAACTATGTTAGCTGCAGGTTCATTATTGGACCTACCCGAAAGAAATCTACAAAAAAAAACTGGTGATATAAGTTCCACCAACGTCACGTATTTAGTGATTGGCACTAATGAAACCTCTACCGGCGTCGGCGTTAATAAACCTGTGTATCGAAGTAATTCAATCTTAAGGAGTTTTATTGTCGACACAATCTTTTTCACAATAGTAAGCTTCGGAGATAGATAAGCTATCTAATATATGAAATTCTCGTTTGTATATATAATAAGAGAAATTGACTGGAATATCAACGCAGAGCATTAACTATTTGGTTAGAAACTTTAAATTTTGCACAGCAGATTTTTTATAATATAAGCATTTTTAAAAATTCAACCCCTAAAGAGGAGAATGGGGGTGCAAAGTGAGTATGAAACTATTTTTCAAGTTATTTCAACAAAAATTAAGTATAAAGGTTCTTCATTGAAAGTCAGGAAACACGTGAAAAATATTTTTTTGAAAATCATCTCTTAAGGGTGTGAAAGGTGAGTGCAAGTTGTTAGTATGAAAGTTCTACAACTTAACGCTGATAAAACCGCGGGGCTATGTTGGTTTTCAACATATTTCTTGAATTTGTTCAGAGATTCAAATACAGTAAAAGGTAAAATCTCACAATAGCTTCTTCTACTAAACGTTTTTAGGTAAGTCCTTTACGGTCTAGGCTATTCGTTTTGTTTATTCGTCTTTTTTTATTAATTATTTCACATTTCCTAATAATATTAATACGCTGTCCCTGCCTGTGTTTAAATATAGTGAAGGATCACTTTCTTTCACTATACTTATATTTCCTTATATTTCATCATATAAACTATGTTTATATTAAATACATTTAATAAATTCAAATCCTTTTATTTCTATCTTATTTACACCTCTTACTTCCTATCAGTTTCATTCATTCCTTCCTTCCAAAGGTTGCCTGGAAGAAATCACTATTTGCGATAAGGCCGCCCATTATACTATGTGATTATTGTTTTTATGTTTTGTGTACAATAAAGTATTTATGTTATTAATACTAGCCGTGAGGTACCGGCAGAGTAGAAAAGTACCTCCCCTTGCACCAGGTGTCGTAATAAGCTACGAAGGTATCGGAACCGACAGATAGCGGTGTATCCAAAACAGCAAAACTTAAATACCACAGGGTGCCCAGCATGGCAAATATGGGAAAAGTGCCCTTGTCTTGGGGAGGCTTATGTCCAAAAGTGGACTTCTTGTGGCTGATATTATAATATTTTTTTCTTAGACCAGGTTTACAAACGAGAACACATTCAGCGTGATAGTAAGCGTCACTAGAGCATATAGACGCTTGTTACATCACATGTATATCACTAACCCGTTGCCAACCTTGTGGCTTGAAGATATAATACCACATTACCCAGTAAATTCCCTGCCTCTCACCCTTCAGACAGGAACACAAAAATACGAACACTGCAATTTGGCAGTAGAAAAAGCTAAAAGTGAGGTACTAATGGAGACGACCTTTTGTATGAGGTCTACTTCATGTAATGTTAAATTCTACTGTACCAGCATCCACAGCTTACCCTAAAGTACTCCTGTATATAAAATAAATAGTCATAAATTGTAACTCACTTAATAACCGTATATCCCGTCTGTATATATATGTCTAGCCAAAAGTCTGCCTGAACTTGACATTAGTTTTCATACTCAAGTTTTTGTCATTGACAAAAAATTGTTAGGTGGCGTACCGTAAGATTGCTGATTTTAGATTTTCAATGTATGTATATTTCGTTATTTATTTTACATCCTTACTGAGTGATTATTACCTTTTTTTTTAATATTAATAATTATGATGTGATTGCCTGTAGTTGTAAGAACAAATAAGTTAATATCTTTTGAAAACACAATTATTGTTCTTAATTTTCTGTTACTTATGTTGTTAATCCAATATTAATTAATAGATAAATAAATAAATCCTCAGTAGGAACAAATTCATAAGCCAGTGAACAAACGCGCGGTTATACATTTGCATACACATACAAATCTCAAAAACAAAGTTACACTATTATTTTGTCAATTCCGCAAGATAATGGCGCCTTCGCACATCTGCGTGTTGTATTTGAACAAGCGGCTCGGTAAAGTTTGCCAACGACCGCGGCTCTCAAACTTAGCCAAATTATTAAATAGGCTTCTCTGGCTATACACCGAGTATTTTTTTAATTTATGTATCAAACTTTATAGCAAGGCGTGAATAGTATATACCTGCATATGTACCAGGTGTCGTGAAAGGTGACTAAGGTACCAGAACTGACAGACGGTGGTACATGAAACCAAAAACACATGATAGGTGTAAACTATATATAAATAAATACCTGTAAATAATACCCAAACACAGAATAAACACAATAATCATTTTATAAATATTTGTCCTGGCTGGAGATCGAACCCACGACCTTTGGCGTATAAGATAGGAGGATCACTACCATCTGCGCCATAGTGCCTGACATATATTTTTGATTAAAAGTCAAATGCCATATTGACTGACCCGATGACGCGTTCGGATGTGTTCCTATCTTACCCATCCAAGACAAATATATATAAGAAGATAATTGTGTTTGATCTATGTCTGGGGGTTAAATATACGTATTTAAGTATTATTTATTTATATACAATTTACACCTAAACTATCATTATAGGTTTACTTACCTAATGGTTAATTACAAGTGGCTCGAGGTCCTGTTCGGTTCGATCCTCATCCATGAGAAATATTTATAAGATGATAATTGCGTTTGTTCTGTGTCTGGGTGTTCAATAATGGTATATTAGTACTACTATTATTATTATTAGTTATTATAAATAAATATATAGGATACATCTAAGCTATCATGTGTAATTGTGCTTTAGACGACACATACCTTGGAGTCAGGTCATCTCATAGAGATGTTATGTAGATTGTTGAGGTTTGGGAGCCGCTGCACTAAGATAACCAGGGTAACGCCTCGCTTGATATATCAATTCTGACGCTGGCATAGTGTATGTTACATATAAATAACTGATATTGTCGGTGCTATGTAAATATTTGCAGATGGGCGCGGGAGGGGTTGATTCAATTATAACAACGTCTGCTATATTTGGGGATGTTTTGGGCTAGTGATATTAGACAGGGTTAACGTATGTATATAGATAGCTTTCAGTCAACTCAGTTTTAAGATCCGTCTGGTTCTATCAGCCAATTTCTGTAGGCCTAATTTACATATGTTAGATGACTCCTTGATTATTGGGTTATTAATAATATGAGTATCAAGTACAAATCCTTGTACTGCCTTTTTTGAAATATTTTTGTTTTCATATTTAATTGGAACGTGTGGTAGTGCATCTTCCAGTACCAGGTATTGTAAGAGGCGAGTAAGGTACCAGAACCGACAGATCACGGTATATCGATCTGAAACAGTGTAGCTCAAATGTATGCGGTGGGGTTAGGCAGCAGTATCCTCGTTATTTAAGCTACGCTTTGCGATTACCAACACGTTTATTGCGCGGTATTGAGGGCACAATCCCCCCTTTCTTAGGGACGCCTATCTCCAGCAGTGGACTTCCAATAGCCGATATGATGAAGATTTATTTTCTGACGGACCGAAAGTGCTTAAAATTGGCTTACTCAAATTAAGTATATTTTGAGCTTGAGTTTAAATAAAAAAGTATTTGGTTATTAATAATTAAAATTTTTAGAATTCAATAATAAACGTAGTAATTTAAGTACTTATTACAATGAAAAGTATCTATTAATCTTAAAATTATAAAATCGAAGCTAGATCTCATTTAATCTGATTTTAAATTTAGATAGCGGCACGTCTTACAAAGATCGTGTGCATTGATGTCTTAATCCCACCTATTTCTACCGTCAAATATCAGTGTTCGCGTTGCTGTCTTCCAATTTAAGGGTGAGAGAGTCGCAGAGGAATTTTTGGGTAAATGTGATATATATCTTTAATTCACAGGGTTGGCGGCATGCTCGTGGTATCTTTGTGATGTGATGGCGAGCGTTCACGGGTTGCAGTAACGCTTACTATCTCTTGTTTGTTTGTAAAAAAAACTTTATTTCTTTCCCAACGAAGTTACTAACGAAGATGTGGTGTAAAATATGATGTTGTGACAACAATATAGAAACAAATCTTAAGATGGACTTGTAGAAAGGATAGATGTAAGTAGAATTACTGCACAAATATATAGAGCGGAAGTGAATGGATAAGTGACATGATGACTCGGATAGGAAGAACAAGGCAAGCATATCTTAACCAAGTAGAAGAGGTATTAAAGAAGGGTCAGGTCAGAAGTACCAAGAATAATCGAGCGTGTATGAAAAGACTAATGTGAATAAGGGAAGCAAGAAAAGTATGCAAGATCCAAGATCGTAACAAGTGGAGATACATAGTCTCTGCCTACCTCGACGGGAAACAGGTGTGATATATGTATGTATGTATAGAAATGTACGAAGATGAATGTTGCTACTGTTAAGAAATAAAAGATTATATTTAATTCTGATTCCATCGTAAATTATTTACCGCACCGCGAAGTGTAAATCGGGAATCGTTCTGTCAAGACCACACACGCGTCTAGCGCCAGTCTCAAACCACTAGACCTAATGAAGAATTAATTGATTTTCAACGCGGTGTGAGAAAAATAGGTCTTATAATCTATATTTGTTATACAGCTCTCAAGTTCTATAGTCTGTTTGTCTCATTTGAAATTTATAATAATAATAAATATTTTTCTTTCTTTACTCCCAATGTTATATGGTTACATTTTTAAGATTATGTGGTGGTTAAATTTTCTTTACAATATCCGCGCAACATTATCATTTTTCTTTGGTTCTTTCCTTTCTTTCTTATTAATAATTATTACAAAAAATACTAGCGATAATTTCAAGCCGTTCACAAGTGATACTGTAATTAAGAGGTATATGGATTCATTTTTATGGTTCTGTACCACAAAGGAACCAATCGTAGTAGGAGGCAACTAAGATGCCTGAACCAACAGATGGCGGTATATCCACCCGAAGCTCAAATACAGAGGCAGGGGCAGCAGCAGCATCCCCGTCCCGAAAACTGTGCTCTGCGATTGCCACAACTTGCCTAGCGCGGCGATTATGGGGAAAATTCCCCCTTTTATGGGGAGACCTATGTCCAACAGTGGACTTTCAATGGCTGGAATAATGATGATGAAATATAATACACATACACATAAATAGATAGACATAGAAATAATTTTGAATTACAGCACATAAAAACACTAGAAAAATTCGACGGATCTGCTAGGTCTCGGTAGCACAACGGTTGTGCTACCCTGGCATGGCCTAAGACAGGGGGAGGTACTACTCTACTCTGCCGGTACCTCTATATATTTAAAAATAAAGTGTCAAAATCTGTTGCGTAGTCATAAAGATCTAAGTATAAATAGGGTCAGGCAGACTGCGGAAAGCGACTTCATTTGATACTATATTGTGATTATAGATAAGAATATTTGTGTGTCCGCGTGATACATCTGGTATTTTTCTCGTGCAACAAATACCGATTTTACCTAATGATAATTATTGTTTCGTGTTACCCGTCCTGAGGGATATTCTGCAACACATCCCGTATCGCCCGGACAGACCCGATTCTCCATCAATCATAGTTTTCCGGTCATTTAGAGGAATCCCATCTTTCTTCTTTCGTAATGGATATTTAGGACGAATCTGCTATGTTGTTTATTTAATTCGCGCTTGTTGTGTTTATATATTTTCTATTAGTAGCTATGGTTAGACTCGAAACTAAGATTTTTGGAGTTGAACTTTAGTTTGTATTATGTTATGTAATAGATTTATACGAAATCGCTGGTGCATTTGGTAGAATGCCTATCTTATACATTAAACGTCGTGGTTTCGATCCTCACCCACGATATTTCTTTGCGTGATGAATATTTTTGTTGATAATGTTGAAAATATGTATTTAAGTATTATATTTGTGATTCCTTAATTGTTTGCGATACGCGACAGTAGTACTTTGAGCTAATTATCTCGGAGACTAATTAGTTTACTTTCTTTAAGCTACGTCGACAAAAAAGCTTTCAGTCATTGCAGCCTATAGACGCTCGTATTATCACAAGGATATTGCGTTGCCATCTTTGTGACCTGAAGATATTATACATTACCTAGTAATTTTACTGCGCCTCTCACCCTTCAAACCGTAACACAGGTATGAAAACACTACAACTTGGCGGTAGAAAAAGGTGAGAGTGAGACACAGGCGACCTTTTGTATGAGGTCTATCTCGTAAAATTATCTTATTTTAGAGAAATACCAAGATTTTTTATATATTATTTAACTGATTCGGCAGATTTTTATTGGTTGGTCATCATCATCCACGAAGTCCACTGCTGGACATAGGCCTCCCCTAGAAAGAAGGAGTTTCGCTTATAATTACCGCGCTGGGCAAGCGCATTGGCAATTTCAGATCGCAGTCCTCGCAACGGGGATGCTGCTGCCCATCCCCGCCGTCATCTGTCGGTGCTGGTACCTTACTCGCCTCTTACAACAGCTGTTACAGGGGGGGGGGGTACTATTCTACTCTGCTGGTACTTTACGGTTTTATGTATAAAGTCAATATTAAAGTTATTTGAGCTTAACCAGGGTTAGATCAATGACTATAATGTATTGTAAGAGTATTCCAACATTTTTTTTTAGGTTATGTCGGTAAATGTATGCAACTCGTGGATGATTGGAGGTTGAATTAAATTTTTAATGTCTTAAAATAAATAAATAGCTATTGATACTATATATTTCATTGTTTTTTACTTCGACATATTCATTAATGACATGAAATGAGTTGAGAACACACAACGAGTAAAAAAGAGGAGTAAGAAGAATTAATTACTTAGCGAAAATACATGTATAGGAACGAAGATATAAAATGCTGTTGAATTTTATTACTTTGAAGCTTTAACTGCACAAATTATACTTTAATAAAGTATAACGTAAAATACTTAAACAAATTTTTGTATTATTTAAAAAAAACTGAAAAGTATTAGTTATGTTAATTAAAATGGTTATATATCATTTTGTGTATATGTTTGTAATGTAAAAATACAAAAGCTCCTGCACTGATTACAAAAATTCTTTTACCAAATGGACGTACCACAAAATTATTAAAACTATATTTATTGCTAGAAAAGATTAAGTTTTTTAACATTTGACAGATATATTCACTTTAAGTAACAAAGGCTACATTTATTTCTATAAAAATATCCTTACTAAAACTTAAGTAACGTAATCCACGTTAAGAAAACACTAAAAAGTCGTTAGTCGCATGCGCTGCGGAAACTATTGATGATAGAACAAAATTATGATTTACAATATTAAACAACATACCAATATCTATAAAAAACTTTTTAATATGTATATCCAACTATTATTATTATGTCCTAATAACCACTTTTTACATTTGTTAAAATAAAATCTATTTCTTCCTTTGCGAAGCCGGGATGGAGCGCTAGTCAAATATAAATAGTTATGTTATTATGTAAAACTTGAATAGTGATTACTGATAGTGAGAAATTGAAACACTCAAATTTTACCTGTCATAGATACTAAGGCTGTCAGCATTGGTACCACACTCTCTCCTATTTCTACCGCCAAACAGCAGTGTTCGAATTACTGTGTTCCTGTTTGAAGAAAGAGAGAGGGGGTGAAAATACTGGTAATTAGTTAGTAAATATCCGTGGGGTACTGACAGAGTAGAATTGCATCTCTCTTAGAGGCGACTAAAGTACCGGAACCGAAAGGTGGTGGTATATCAGGATTGGGATGGACAGCTCTTCGACGCGAAGCTGTGCTCTGCGATTGCCACCACGCCTGCCCAGCGCGGCAGTTAATAGCAATAATGCCCACGTAGGGTATGCCTATGTCCTACAGTGGACTTTCTACGGCTGATATGGTGATGATAATGAATTAATTATGGTGAAATAATCTTCAAGTCATAATATTGGCGAGGTGTCGTGATATTACGAGTGTCTGTAGAGACTGCAGTGATGTTTATTATACTGATTGACGCGCGGACTGTATGCTTGTTTATAGATGTAGTCTAATAAAAAAGTTAGCCCCTTTTGCTCTGATGTATTGGGTATATGTATGTAGCTGGCTGTAACAGTCTTGAACTAGTACAGAAGGTAAAGAATTTGTTTTCTGTACCTACCTACATTATGTTTCAGTAACAGTGGTTTGTACATTGAAGTGCTGAATTACTTTTTGTTAGTTATCTGTTGTGTATACGAAATAAATATTTGTATTTAAAGGCTATGTTTTTAAGTAGCAGTTCTTTGTTTATATGTCAATCAGTCAAGCAGCTTTTACTTTTATATTTTTAGAAATCATTATAAGGTTCTAGAACAGACAGATGGCGGTATATCCATGCGAGTCAGTGTAGCTCAAATGCATAGGGGGAAGATAGGCATGGGCAACAGCATCCCCGTCGCTGCGCTCTGCGATTTCCAACACGCTTGCCCAGCGCGGCAATTACGGGCAAAATTCCTCCTCTTTTGGGGAGGAACATGTCCAGCAGTGGTCTTTCAATCGTTGGTATAATAAACACTAAGTAGCGATTTCTAGAATTTGTTTTGTCACCAATTAGATGAGCATATGTTTCGTTTTCTGATTTAGATAACAAATAATAGGGCTCCTCTATTGTCCCACAATTGTAGTGCAATCTAACGCGTAAAAGACCAGATAATAATCTTTGTTTACATAATATAAGTAAACGAGGTCATGCTTATTGTTAATATTATAACAATACTGTAATTATTGCATTATATGTTTGTAAGCAAAAAAGCAAATACAATGATGTTTAATATCTAATACGAGGATGGAGTAATTGCGCAGTATGAGCGTTTATTGTAACTTCATGTACCTTACCATTTGCTATGCCAAAAAAAAATTTTATAATAATAAATTCCCACAACATCTAAGACATCGACCTAACTCCATGGTAAGTCGCTTGAAGCACTTGTGTTACGCCAGACAACAGTGGAATCACAAATATAATACTTAAATACATATATTTAATACCCTATATACAGAAAAAACACAAATATCATCATATAAATATTTACTCTTCGTGGGAAAAAACGACCCAAATCTATGCGAACTTTCCCGTTTATAGTATTGATTAAATTGAAACTATCTATCGAGTTCAATTAGTAATTCAAAAGTTACCACATACATATATATGTGGGTATCCTAACAACCATTGTCTGCATTGATCCTTGCTTTTTGTTGAAATAACGACCGACTGAACATTGCCCTGTTTTGTTCTAAAGTGGCAATAAACCTGTATTGATTCATAAATCATGATCTTGAGTCGTGATCGATTCTTGACGTGACTGGGAAGTTGTTCTCTGGATCCAATCTTTTAGCAATAGACATCGAATGGAAATTGATTAGTTTGTCGTCATAGTCTATGAGATATCATTTTCAGAAATTGATTTTACTGTACAGATAAACTAAATGATAAAATTGCGTTATGACTTTTTTTATTTATTTATTCCAGATACCGTGAGATACCGGCAAAGTAGAATTGTACCTGCACCCACTGCACCAAGTGTCGGATGTTCTCAGCGATAGCACCATTAATAAATTAATTTTAAGAATCTGTTTATCTTAGTTTTTGACTAAATTCGTTATCAGCAGCGCCCTGCGGTTTCACCTGCATATTTCCGGTTCCCGTGAGAATAATAATTTCAATAAAAGTAGTAAGTTACCTCTAATAATAATCTGTCAATGAGAATCACATGATTTAAATTCACAAATTAGGATATTGGAAATAATCATTATTAGGAAGATATAACCCAAATATATCTTTCAATGAAGAAACTCTATACTGGTTTTCTTTCTTTTCATACTAACTTTGCACCTTGTTTTAACCCCTTAGGGGCTAAAATTGTTTAAATCCTTTGTTAGTGCTGTCCTACGTTGAAAAAGGAACCCCTGTATAAAATTTTAAGAATCTAACCCTTATAGTTTAGGCCCTGCGTTGATATATCAGTCAGTCAGTCAGTCAACTTTTATTTATTTATTTATTTATTTGACGGGCCCGATGGCGCAGATGGTAGTGATCTTGTCTTGTGCACCAGGGGTCGTGGGTTCGATTCCCACCCAGAGCAAATATTTATATGATGATATTTATGTTTGCTCTGTGTATGGGTGTAAAATATATGTATTTAAGTAGTATATTTGTGATTCCTCTGTTGTCTGGCATTCGTAACACAAGTGCTTTAAGCGACTTACCACGGAGTCAGGTCAATGTATGAGATGTTGTGGGAATTTATTATTATTATTATTATCTTTATATATATATAAGTAAAGATAAACAAAAATGCAAATTTAACCTTTACATAATAAATTTTGGGTGGGGACTTTTATTTTATTTTAAATATAACCTTTTTTACCAGGTAATAATTAAGCTTTTTAATTGTGAAAAACAATATAAAATTGGTCTTGTAGTCTCTAATCTAAGTTGTTGTATCTTTCCACTTTACAATATAAGTATAGAAAAATTAAATGAAACACGTGTTTGCAATATTTGTATCAAACAATTTGAGCAAGAACTTTTTGCTGTACCAACAGTGAAACACCACTGTTTGACTTAAAACGCTTTCACCCATAAAAAGCGCCGCCTACTATTTGGTGTTTGCATGATTCATGAAAATTACACGTTGCAGACCGATGCCCGTGACATGTGGATTGGTGGGGAACCGTTTGATTACTCGCTACATTTTGCTTCTAGTGGATTAAATTATTCAGACTATTTTATATATTAGCTTAAATAGAGAGATGTGGCTTGGTCGAATTTCCGCTATTGACGACTCAATTGCGCCTATTGTGCGTTTGTCTGGACAGTCGGCCTGCGGTAGCTTCCCGGAGTGACCCCATATGTGCCCAAGTCATCATGGACTGTCAGCTGATAACGTGGCTGATTTTACTTCGCTTCTTTGTTGGTAGGCTTCACACAAAGGTCGCGTCTGCATTGGTACTTCTATTTGACTGTTGGGGTATTGGTAAGGTATATTTATTATTATATGCTATAAACTTAAGTTTGATTATCGTTAAGAACAAACTTATGTTATTACCAACCTTTCTCTGAATTTAAAACTATTCTTTCATAAAATCATAATGAGATGCCTCATACAAAGATTAAATGCATTGGTATTTCACTCTCACCTATTTTTACCGCCAAATAGCAGTTTTCACATTGCTCTTTTAAAATTTGAAGAGCGAGCGAGATAATATCACATAACATCTTATGATAGTACGAGCATATATAGGCTGCGGTGACGCTTACTATCACGTGGATAGTATACTTGTTTTTTTTATCTGGTATCATCATATCATCACAATAGTTTTTAGAAGTCCACTGCTGAATATAAACCTCGGCACGAATAGGAAAATTTTGCCCTTTCGCAGCTTTCGCAACGTGGAACGCTTCCCCGTTGCAAAAGCTGCGCTCTGCAATTGCCAACACGCTTGCCCAGCGCGGCAATAATGGACAACAAACCTCCATTCTTGGGGAGGCCTATGTCCAACAGTGGACTTTTAATGGCTGGTATAAGAAGACGCATCGTTCGACGTCCACCCTAGTTCCGTGGAATCTCGCCGGCCGCACTATTGTGATTGGTTATCGCTCGAGGAGCTGCACGCGTTCGTCGGCGTACACGGTTTCTTGCTCTAAGAAAATAATGTGTGTGTATTGTTTCTAATTGTGGAGTGCCAGGAAGAGAGCAACGGAAGGAGGCGTTTATTAAAGTTATGCTCTCTGGCAATGTTTGGGCAGCTGCCCAGGGCTTTTATTGGTGGTGAGGCAAATTCGCCACGCCGATCAATTAGAATCACCGATCAAACACAGCTTCGCAAAAATACAGAGTATTCTTGCAGATTTGTTTAGTTACTTAAAAAAATAATTAAGACTATTATACTACATTTCATAGCCGCAGCCTATAGACGCTCGTGATATCACAAGGATATCACAAGTAGCCAACCTTATGACTTTAGGATATTATGTCACATTACTCAGTAATTTCACTCAGCGAATGCTGCTATTTGGGGGTAGAAATAGGTGAGAGTGAGATCCAAATACTGGCAACTTTTGTACGAGGTCTATCACATTTTGCTTTTTTATTATTAAATAATAGTTTATAAATCAGACTTAGGTTACCGAATCAATTACATCTCAAACATTTATCTAACTCCGTGATAAGTCGCTTAAAATACTTGTGCTACGGACCCCGGACAACAGAGGATTCATAAATATACTACTTAAATTCATATATTTAACGACCAGACACAGAACAAACATTAATATAATCATATAAATGTTTACCCTAGGTGGGGATCAAACCTACGACCTCTGGCGTACAAGACAGGATTACTACCATTTTCGCCATCGGGCCCGTCAAAATAAATATAGAACCATTACTCAAACAGTCAAATAGAACTATAAAATGTTATTCTATCCAACAGGTTTAAGCTTAAAATATCGTTTGCCTGAAAGCCTCTAATAGCATGATTTCAACAGCAAAGGTGTTTTCCTACGAAAATAAAATTAGGGAAAATCCAAAAAAAGGCTTTGAGACGTGTGAAAAAGGATCAGGGCGGATTAGGGGCGCCTGACCGCGTTGTTTTTTGTTTCACCCGGTTTTAATCTTTTTTTGTTATGAATTCTGTAAAAAGGTTGCACGATACATGTATTGCCTTTTCACAAGCAAATTGTGTGGAAAATGTTGTTAGAAAATTGGTTCTTCTAATTCTATTATTATTTTTTTACGATTTATCTTTTAACTGCATGATTCATGATGTACGTTTCTGTAACTGCATGATTTAAAGTGCTAATGATTTGACGTAAATGTATGTTTAAATTGTCTACTAAATAGAAATAGGTTTAACAAACTTTATCGTAACCAAAATAAGGCTGTGAAGTACCAGCAGACTAAAATAGTACCTTCCTCTATATCAGGTGTCGTCAGAGGCGACTG
This sequence comes from Heortia vitessoides, assembly GCA_020976665.1. NCBI lineage: Eukaryota > Metazoa > Arthropoda > Insecta > Lepidoptera > Crambidae > Heortia > Heortia vitessoides. The sequence goes on from JACJUM010005602.1 coordinate 480,493, forward strand.
GGGTACCAAAACCAACAGATTGTGGTATATCCACCTGAAATAGTGCAGCTCAAATGCAGAATGTGGGGGTGGGCAGCAGCATCCCCGTCGCGAAAGCTACGCTCTGCGATTGCCAAAACGCTTGGGCAAAATGGCCTATGTCCAGCAGTGGGCTTGCTATGGCTTGATGATGATGATGATGATAGATCAAAATAAGGGTATAGGTACATATCGGTTTTGAATTAAATCAAAATATATTTCCTACATTAAACTTATACCGTCGATGTATTTAGGTAAGACAAAAGTACACAGTCATATGAACGGCACAGACACGCCTCCTATATTAAACTTAGTAAATAAATAAATATCAACCAAATCTGATATATTGACTCCTTTGTGTCACGGATATCAGACAACAGAGGAATTACAAATATGCACCAGCAGCGTTTCGAAGTTTCACCCGTTGGAAAATGAAAATTTTCCGTAAGTATATGGAAATAAAACATAGATTGTCATTTGCTGATAATGTATCTATTAATTCGTAATAGAGTTTTAGAATTTTGGTACCGTAGTTCTTGGTTTAATACGTTACAAACGTACAAAAATACGAATCCAGTTCGGATATTTTCATTTAAGGTTACTCCAGCCTGTATTACTCTAGAAGAAAGTAGCTTTCTGTTAGTGAAATAATATCTGAAATCGGTTCTGTAGATTTTTAGCTTATTCCTTACTGACAAAACTGCAAAAATTTTTTCTGAACAATCGTAATTTATAAAAATTAATTGTCACGTTGTTTGTCCGGGATAAACTTCAAACTATAGAAATGATTTAAGCTATATTTATCCAATTGGAGTGATAAAGTAAGTTCATATCTCAATTTATAGTCGCAAATTATTTTTTAATAAGCATCAGTTAACACAGGACTACGTTTGTCGATTATTTAGTATATATTTAAATTAATGTTTATTATGATATTGTGAATATAGCATAAATTCGCGCCGCCAATGTTATTTAATTTCGCACCAAACCAAATCCGAAGTGTAAAGCAATATCAATATAATCAAAACTAATTTTAAAAAATACCAAGTGCTGCTGGTAATTAATAAATGCAATTAGTAAAAAACAGTAAATTTATCGGCTTAATCACATAGAACAATTTGATTCAGTCCACCTTTGAATGGAAAACAATTAAACAGTAAAAATTTACTAGGTACAAGTAAATAAATGAAAGGAACACATATTCTTATAACAAACCTTAAAATGTATGAATAAAGAACAAGTCATTTAACTTTATTCACATATTAACTTTACCTGTATTGTTTTTTTTTTAATCTATTCAAAAGTTTTTATCAGGAAGTGTAAGAAGGATTATGATCGTCCTACCAGTCGTAGAACGTCCACTGATAGATATACGCCTTCCAAAGAAAGGAGGTTTTTGTCCATTATTTCCGCGGCCTGGACAGGCGTGGTTGCAATCGTAGTGCGTAGCTTCTATTGCCTTGTTGCAGTTGAGCTGCTCTGTTTCGGGTGGGTATACCGCCATCTATTGGTTCTGATACATCAGTCGACGAGTCAGACCTTCTACACCTGGTACAGAGGGAGATGCTGTTCTACTCTTCCAGTATTGCAAAACAAAGAGAACCTGTTCAATTAAATTGATGAAACAAATGCCTTAAATAAACCTTTCAAACCACATTGTTGTAAACAGCATGTAAAATAAATATAACATATTTATCTCAAGCCTTAGTTAAGTATTTATCATTCCCTCTTTAAGGTGTTGTGGTCAAGCGTCCGGGAAGCGGAGCAAATAAGATGGGTGACCCACTCGACCGGTGATAACGCTCATACGTGCCGATAAACTAATACGAGAAAAGCACCGTTATTGGTGGTACAAGTGATGGAAATATTTCGCATGACCTCCTACACATATACATTAAATGCCATGTTTTAATGACATTTAGAAAGAGCTGTCTGCCCGTGTACAATAATATAAACATGTAAATAAATAATTCGATGCATAGTAATAATAATTAATTCACAAAAAATCTTACATATTGAACAGACGCGATAAGTAATTTTAAAATCCCTGTGTTACGGACATCAGAGGAATCACAAATATAATACTTAAATATATATATATATACAACCAGACACAGAACCAACAAGAATATCATCATATAAATATTTGGCCTACGTGGGGATTGATCCCACGACCTTTAGCGCACAAGATATGATCACTACCAACAGCGCCATTTAGTCAAACATAAATATATAAAGTAAATTTTGATAAATAAAATAGGATTGTTGATGAATAGCCGTAGAGTTCCGGCAGAGTAAAATAGTACCTCCTCCTTTGCGACTGTAAAATAGTACTCCAATAGGCAGCGATGGTCAGCAGATTTCCCTTCTCAAACCGACGCTTTATGACCCACGAGTCAAGCCTGATCAGAGCGTCAATTATGAGTAAACTTCCTGCTTCCTCGGGAAGGCCTATGACCAGCAGTGGACTTGAACGCTTCTATCATGATGGTGATAATGAATGTATATCTAGTAAAATATTTCTAAATGTTTACATCATCATATCAGCTAAGTCCTCTGTTGGACCGACGCTTCCCTAAGAAAAAGGGATATTTGCCAATAGTTTCCACGCTGGGCAGGCGTGGTGGCAATCGCAGAGCACATCTTCGCATCGAGGATGCTGCTGCTTATCAGCGCCCTGCTTTAAGCTGTGCTGTTTCGTATGTTTATAGGAATCTGTCAGTTCCGGTACCTTAGTCGTCTCTTACGATACCTTGTACAGAAGGAGGTTCTATTCTACCCTGCCGGTACTACATGGCTAGCATAGCAGATTGTTGATGTCACAACAAATAATCATTATTAAACACCACACATATAAATTCCATAATATTTAGAATTAAATTTATCGAAATCATACCACCGGGGGGATTACAAGTTTTCTGGAGCGGGTTTAATTTTTTTAAAAACGGAATAATTCTAAATGACATTATGTATTAACTTTAGAAAGATATGAATGAAAGAAGAAAATGTCACTGAGATTGAAAGAGGTTAGTATGGGTAATTTGTAATGAATAAAAGTATTGGTGATCTTGTTAAAATATATTTTATAAAAACAAGAACATATATGAAAATAATCATCATTATCATACCAACCATTGGAGGTCCAATTTTAGACATAAACCTCTTCAAGAAGGAAGGTTTTTTGCCCATAATTGCTGCGCTGGGCAAGCGTGTTGACAATCGCAGAGCGCAGCTGTCGCGACAGGGATGCTGCTACCCATCTCCGCCCTGTGCTTTTGTAAATCGCATTTATATATAAATCTGTAGGTTCTGGTACCTTAGTCGCCTCTTACGACACCTGGTGTAGTGGGAGGTACTATTCTACTCTGACGGTACCTCACGGAATATAAGTAAATATTACTACCAATAAATAGTTTGTTTTCTCATGTTAAGGTTAAAATTATTGAGACGGCTGGCATTCTTAAAATATTAAAAAAGTAAATGTAGCTTTCCTTATCACATTAATCCAAGAAATATAATAATAACAAATTCTAACAACTTTTCATACACTCACCTGCTTCCAAGATAAGTCGTTAAAAGCACTTGTGTTATGGACACCAAAAATACAGGAATCACAAATATTCAACACATTACTCCCGTGTCAAAGGGTAGAAGCGGCAGAAAATTACTGGGCAATGGGACTTGTAGTCACAAGGTTGGCGACGAGCTAATGATATCTTTGTGATGACACGAATATCTTTAGGCTACGATGCCGCTTGAGAAAATGCGGCTCGTAAGCTTATTTACCAACTTGTAACATAAAATTGACTTGGATTTCATATAGCTCTAAGATATTCATGTGATATCATAATAGATCAAGTTAATGTATCGTGATGATTTTGTGTGAATTTATAATAATTATTAGAATCAATCTAGTTTGAAGGAACGCTTATGCTCGTCATATGGACAGCAATAACTTAATATCCAAAACTCAACCGAAAATGACATGGAATACTTTAAAATACGGTCGCTTTTCCTATAACAATGCCGAGTGACTCAGGCGCCGATAAAGGTCTTGTATGTTTGGATACGCCACGGTAATTATACCGCAATATCGTTCTTATTTGCGGTTTTTGTACGGAGTTTTCACTTTCTAGTCGTAAAGTTTTGTAGTTGTTTCTGGATGAATCAACTATATTAAAAGTATTATGATTATAAATTTTAAAGGAAAGTATTTGATATGCTCTGATTTTGATTGTATATTATTTTTAACGTATAGCAAGTGTTACTACATTCTGACACTGTTTCTGACTATGTTCTATACCTGATTCCGAGATAAGTAGCTTAAAGATTACGAACATCAGACAAAAGAGGATTCACAAATATAATTTACTGCATAAATTAATATTTATAACACCCAGAACATAGAACAAACACAAATATCATCATATAAATGTTTTTCTTGTGTAGGAATTGAACTCACTACTCTTGGCACTTAAGAAAAGATCACTACCATCTCTAATTAATAAGCACGTTGTCAAGTATCCTATCAGGTAAGCCAGACAACTTTAAAAATACCTCCATTCAAATAAAAAAAATCTCATACATTGATCAGATTTTGTGATAAGTCAATTAAAACACTTGTGTTACGGACATCAGACAACAAAGGAATTAGAAATATATTACTAAAATAAATAATATATACCCAGACACAGAAAAAAACATAAATATCACCATATAAATATTTGTCCTGGATGGGGATCGAACCCACAACCTTTGGCGCACATAACAAGATCACTACCATCTGAACCATCAGGCCAGTCAAAATCTAAAATCGTATTATGTTGTTTGTTGTTGAAAACAAACTTCTACAAGAGTTCGAATTGAGCCGTTTGTATGCGCAGTGCATGCCGCCATCTTGCGGCTAATTTGTATGCTGCATGAAAACATTCTTTTTTTTTGATAAGAGACCACGTGTACTGAGTGCTGTGCGTCCCGATAAACTCTGAATCATGCGACCACCAATGCCGAATTGCGTAATTCGACCACGTGTAATGGAACGTTGCATTTTATCTTGTGCAGCAATTGTCACTCATGAAGGACGTCTTTTAATAAACCGTTTTGTATGTAGACTAGTTTCTGTTTTCTGTCCGGAGTATCTTCGTTTTATTTTTAATTTTTTTAGGCCAGGTCAACAAACAAGCACACATTCGCGTGATAGTAAGCGTCACTGCACTATCACTGAAACGTTGTCAATATGAAGATATTATGCCACATTATTAAGTAAATTCACTGCCTCTCTCATTCTTCAAACCGGAACACAGCAATGGGAAAACTGCTATTTGGCGGTAGAAATAGGTGACAATAAGGTACCAATGAAGACGACCTTTTTTATGAGGTCTATATACCTCATATAAAAAAATACTTCTAATTCATATATTAAAATTATATAACACTCGATTTGTCCGGGGTGTACTCCTAATGAACTGATTTGAATCCAATTTTGCTTACTGTGTAAATTTTGATCTGTCTTGAGAGACATTTCGATATAAACATAAATATATTATGTAACGCTTATCATTTTATTTATATATATATTGTCTGCACCACTTTATATTTATTTCTGATTTAAGTAATGATTGACTGGGATACCAACTGTACTGTTTGTACATTTCGTAATATTTTGTGCAAAGTTCAATAAATAAATAAAATTTAAAAAAAGGTAGCAAACGATTCTCAATTATACTAGTTTACCTAAATTTCTCGCGCAGGGCAGTTATATACCTGCACGATAAGTATACATATTTTTGCAATCCGCATTAGCTACATAGGTTTCGGAAATATAAAATATAATTATACTATTTTTTACCGATTCTGAAGTGCTTGTAATGTGCCTATTTGAATTAAAAATATTTTTAGTTTGAATGACGGGAATGCTTATTTCAACTATTTAATGTTAGCGGCTTTAAAACATAGATAAACTATGATGTATATGTCATAACAAGAAGCCCCTTACTAACGACTACCCCCCACTGCCCACTTTCCTCAAGCGCCGCATTAATTTAGATGCCTTCACAGATAATATTAAGCAAAAGCTTGATTAAGTTGTCTGTCTGCACGTCACTATCGTGGGCCTATCACTGGTTAGGGTGAGGACTTGGTGAGAGAAGTTGGCGGCAATTTATCAGATTTATCTGTCACTTTGATACTTTGGCCCGATGGCGGAGATGGTCGAGATCCTGTCTTGTACGCCAAAGGTTTTGGGTTTGATCCCCAACCAGGAGAAATATTTATATGATGATATTTATAGCGCCGTGAGGTACCGGCAGAAATCGATAAAGGCGACTAAGGTACCAAAACCGACAGACAGCGGTATATCCATTCGGTACAGTGCACAGGCCGGGGATGTGCAACAGCATCTCGTCGCAGAAGCTGTGCTCTGCGGTTGCCAACACGCTGACACGGTTCGGCAATTATAAGCAAAGTTCCCCGTTTCTTAAAGAGGCCTATGTTTAGTTGTGGACTTTTAATTGCTGATATGATGAGAATAATAAATAATAGGAACTAGTTCACTAATGCTAGAAGCTAGCGCTGTCGGCTGCGCGGGCGCAACGCGTTAAGCACGCGCCCACGAGTAGAGCTCTAAGGGCTATACGAGACATTCTTGCTCAGCACTATGCAATTGATTTGTTCGCAGATAATTTTGGATATTTATGTAATCCAGTATACAATAAAATTATTAATAATATTTGAAATTTTAATAGATATTTAACAAAAACACAGCATTAGCATACATTGGTTATTTATTTATTATTTTTATAATTTTTATAAATGACATTTCTTAATAATATATGGACTTACTTTTGACGTTTATTGATTTTTTATCGTTATTATTTGTTATCGTGTCTTGCAAAGTAATTTTATATTGTGACTTACAATAATGACATCACGAATATTTGCAAATTTATCTTCTAAACGCATCGGACTAATATATGTAAGCTGAGATGTGTGTTAAAATAATTATAATTAGAAAAAAATTAATAAGCCCGCTAAGCGTATGACCGAACCATCAACATAAAACGAATTTGATGTACAGCCAGCTGACCGCGTCCGTTTCGCACTAAACGCACGCTGACTCCGTACATACGTACGCATATACACCCGCGTGTCTGTGCATTTACATCTTAACGCCTCACGTGAACGGACAAACCGTGAACGCTACTTGTATTTACTGTTTGTTAAAACTAACCGTTTATTTTATTAGACTGATTTAATTAGACATTGCGTTCATGGGAAACGCGCTGTGTTTTCATGCACGGTGTTTGGCGGTGGTCATTTTTGATTATTGTTTAGTTGTAAGAGATAATAAAATCGATAGGTTTTTGTAGGTGTGGAATGAGGTACCGGAACCGACAGATGGTGGTATAACCATCCGAAACAGTTAGCTCAAATACCGAAGCTACGCTCTGTAATTGCCACCACGCCTGCCCAGCGTGACAGTTATGATGATAAAATTTTCCTTTCTCGGGGAGGTCGAAGTCCAGCAGTGGACATTCTTATGGAGCTGTTAAAATGGTAATTAGTTAGTAGTCAGGTTATCTAGAAAGACTTGTACATACTATCATTCTCATATGCTAGGGACAGACCTCTTTAATGCTGGTATAAAAAAAATATTACCCAACATCTCATTAATTACTCGGACTCCGTAATAAGTTGCTCAAAACGAATACATACATACAAATACGAATATTCATCATATAAATTGTCCTGGGTGGGGATCGAGCTGACGACAATCGAACGACTTGGTGCAATCAGGCCTTTCAATATTACTGTACCATCGTATTGCCATGGTTCAGTTATAACAGAGTAGAGAGTGAGTTAAATTACATAATATCAAATTAAATTTAAAATATTCTATTTATTAAGCCCATTAAAAGCTCTTTAAATTATCAAATAAAAAAAACAAAAATATTTAAAATATATATACTATACTTTTTTATATTCGTAATACTGATGACCTTGATGACCACAAGATATAAGAGTCATTTAACATATGCATACCTTGAACTAGTCTGCCGGCACCAGGCAGGTTTCAAATCCAAGTTTAATGCATGTTCATTACACGAGCCACCAGGAAGGAACCGGCAAGAAAATCTGGTGGACAAAAAGACTCCATCAATACCAATTATTTAGTCGAAGTAGAAACCACTACTAACTTCGGCGGTAACAAACCATTGTCTTAAAGCTATATTAGAGCAATTTGAACCCAGATAGTTTTATCTTCACTTTCTTCAACTTCTCAGCAATAATTATGTGATAAGGCATTAAAAAGCCCTGACTGTTTAGGTCTAATACAAAGGTTTTGTGATGTGATCGCTAATAGAGGTTCCGTCAAACTGACCGAGGTGACACGGAACTTTCATCACGAGCAGTTTTCGTTGCAGATTTTTTTCTGATGGATCGCGTAATGGATCTGCAGTAAAGTTAGTTGTGAGACCGTCCAGTGATAGCAGTCTAGTACTAAGATAGGCTTGCTGCATGATAACAGATTGACAGAAGTGATATGAGACTGCCTTGCACAGGCATTGTGGCGTTGAAAGTCAGTTGTATTACTTTTTACTATTCAAAAGTGTCTATGATTAGGACTAATTGAATAAAAGATATTTTGATTTTTAATAACTGTACGTGATGATTCGACATAGCAGCAGAACCGCGAAGTACCGGCAGAGTAGAATATAACAGGTCGTAAGAGGCGACTAATCTACCACGACCGACATATGGTGGAATATTCAACCAGAACTAGCTCAAAAGATCAGGACGGTGATGAGCAGCAGCATTCCCGTCGTAAAAGCTGCACTCTGTGATTGCCAAAAAGCTTCCCCAGCGCTGCAAGTATGGGCAAAATTCTCTTCATCTTGGGGAGGTCTATATCCAGTTGTGGACTTCCTCTAGCTAATATGATGATGACTTGACTTTTTAGACCGCTAACTACCACGTGTAACGTATGTTTCCAATCTTCTAATATTTTGTTTACAAATAATGAGTTCCCCAGAAATTACATAACATTCATATGATTGCTATCAAACATCTAGTTTACCAACGTTAAGTAATTGTTAATCTAAATCGATTCGGCGAACCGTCGACGAAGGCACATAGTGAATGTCAGGTTGCAGTATTAGAATACGAGCCTCGGAGGGCGGGTAAATATTTGAACGTGTAATAGCCTCGATACGTACTTGTTAGTCTTACGACTGGCCCCTAAGTAGGGTTGGCTAGTCTACAAGTAGTATAGCAAACCTTTTTTATTAAACCTTTTTAGTGGTATAATTAAGATACCAAGAAACCACAGACAATACCAGGAAAAGACTGCTTCGAGACTTTTTTTTTAATATTCTAAAGAGTGACAGATGTCAGAATGTTTGACGTACATAAAGTACTTCAACAAGTTCAAAATTAAAATTTGGAGTATTCAAATTTCCAGCCATGGAGGTTCTCATTGTTTCGCGTGCAATGATGTTAAACTTTTTTGAAATTATATAATAACCAATTGAAAACTTAATGTAAAATTAAATACTTATAAATAGCGTTTAAAAGGCGCTGAAAAGAGGCTTTTTATTTTGAATAGTGAACGTAATGCATAATTGGTTAGAAAATTCAGTATTACACAGTCCACTTATAGAGAACTATAACCACTTATAGAGTTATATAACATCACGCTAGGTCCAATAACAGCGGTGATAACATACGTTTGTTCTACAACTTAACTTAACTTAACCTTAGTCGACTCTAACCGCACCTACTACAGGGGGAGGTACTATTCTACGCTACGGGTACCTCACGTCTTGTAGTAATTGTTATATTGTTACTTATATATAAGTAAAAACAAATTAAATAGATAATACTATTTCCATATTTAGACCACTTGTTTGCATGTCTGTAGTAATAAAAAATACGTGCAAGAATAAGTGTAATATTCTATTCGAAGAAACGGATACAGTCCGATAGTAAAGTTGGTACTACTGCAGCGTGGAACACTGGCTCGCCTGGCAGGCTCGGTAAATATTTGAGCAAGTAATAGTCCCGATACGTGCTTGTAGGTCTTACGACTGCTCCCAAAGGAGTGTTGGCAATCCGCCTATAATTCTACAAGTAATTGCTACAGCTTTACAAACACATCTGCCACATGCACTCCGGTGATTTATTCAAAAATGTCACGTAGTCCTTGCCTGTGTTTAAACGGCTGGTGAATGATCATATTCTTTCATTATAGTTATCATCATACCAGCCCTAAAAATCCCACGAAAAGATTCCTAAGAAAGGGGGTATGTTGCCCATAATTGCCGCGGTGGGCAAGCGTGTTCGCAATCGATGAGCGCAGCTTTTGCGACGGGGAAGCTGCTGCCGATCCCCGCCCTGTACATTTGAGCCGACTTTTTTGCATGGATATACCGCTATCTGTCGGTTCTGGTTTCTTAGTCGCCTCTTACAACACCTGGTACAGTGAGAGGTACTATTCTACGCTGCCGGTATCTCACGGTTATTTATAATTATATTCAATTAATTTCCTTAAATTTAATCTATTATGTATATTTCATATATTTTTCTACCGATCTTATTGACACTTCTTTGTTTCATTTACGCTTTCAATCCAAAGGTTGACTGGAAGAAATCGCTATTTGCGATAAGGCCGTCTATTGTACTTTTTGATTACTGATTCTTTTTTCATATATTTTTATATACATATATGATTTATGTAATAAATACTTTATTGTATTGTGCACCAAGCATAATCAAGTATATATTATTATTATTAACAGGTAATAAATAGCATTTCGCATTCCTGTTTTCCGATTTGTAGTGCGAAAGAGGCAGTGGAATTATTGGGTGATATCTTTGTGATGACACGAGTGTCTATAGGCTGCGGTCACGTTTGTCAACAATTGAAATTTAAATAAAAATTGTGTCATAATTATATATATATATAATCATTATTATTGGAACTACTTTAAGAGGCTTTTTCGATTTATAATTACAGCCATTGGAATCCCACCACTAGACATAGGCCTCCCCAAGAAAGGGGGAATTTCGCCTATAATTGGAAATCGCAGAGCGCAACTTTCACGATAAGGATGCTGCCCATCTTCACCCAGTACATTTGTACTTCACCCAATAAATATATCGTAAAGTCACTATAGCCCAAGTGACTTTACGATATATTTATTAATGGACAAAGTCACTATTTTACGCGGAAGACGAAGACGCGGGCACTGCTTGTATATAATAAACGGGTTTAATGGTACAGACGGTCCTATCTTGAGTGCCGAAGGTTGTGGGTATATTTGTTTTTCGGTGTTGAATATATGTGTTTAAGTATTACATTTGTTATTCCTCTATTGTCTGATGTCCGGAAGTGTTTTAAACGGCTTATCTCGGATTATAACAGACAACACTAAGGGTTAAATCATTATACTTATACGTATTTAACACCCAGACACACAACAAACACATCTATTCATTAAATAAATGTTTGTATTGAGAATCGAACTCACAACTCTTGGTGCATAAGATAGGAATATACCGAATGCGCCATCGGATCTGAACGTGCTTATTAAGTTGCTATTAGGTATCACAAAAAATTAATTAGTTTATTTTAAAGTTATTCTTGTATATGTAGGTAATATGTATATAATGATAAGTTACTCTTCTTTATAATTATTTTAAAGTAAATAATTATAAGTAGGTATTTGTAGCACGCACTTAGAAGGAATTTAAACATGTAAGACCTACAAGTGCTTGTTACACCAAGTATAAAGTTGCACAGTGTAATTTCTATTTCCAAGTAAAAGTGTAAACAAACTTTTACTAAGAAATAAATATTACACTGCGCAATGGTTTTCTAAGTAAAAGTAAAAGTGGTGGTGAGTCAAACAAATAGAAATAAACCGACGTTGCATGTGGCAACCCTACAAAATGTAATTACAGTCTGAGGGTATGAAGTTAGAAAGTAAACGAAGATTTTCATTAATAATTTCGAAGGCCACCGGTCAAGGAGGCGTCCGCTCCTCCCGAGAAATTACAGAAGTCTGAGTAACTACAGTGCTTAACAAGGCAGCATTTTTTTCAGTATTACATGACTTAGACCTCGTATAAATGTCGTCTGCATTGGTACCTCACTCTCACCTATTTCTATCGCAAAATTTATAGATGTGTTTACACTGTGTTCCGGTTTAAAAGGTAAGAAAGGCAGTGGAATTACTATTTAATGTGGCATAATATCTTCAAGTCACACGGTCAACACGTTATTAATATCCTTATTATATCACGAGCATCTATCTATAGGCTGGATTCCCGCTTACTATCACGGCCTGTATGCTTGTTTGTCGACCTGGTGCATTAATAAAGAAAGATTTCTATTCGTTATTAAACTGACAATAATCAATTTGACACAAAGTCAGGTCTTATAAGTAGCTAAAAAACTTGTACCATGAATATCAGACAGAGGAATTACACTTATAATATTCTAAACTCTTTCGTATATACGAGTATTGTAGGTATCTGTAGGTAGTATCTTTTCTTCAATCGCTTCTTTGTTAACTAACAAAAGGCTGGTGGTAAAATAACTAACGGTGTTTACCGCGACACTAAGATTAGTTTATTTTTCATATAAAACAAAAAACGTGTTCACAAAAAAAAAACGACACATTGAATGTAATTAAATAATTAATACATTATTAAAATTTTCGAACTCATCTTACTAAATTGACAACAACAGATGGAAAAAAGTTCTCGAGTGGCGACCGGATGCTGAAAAGTGCAGCGTACAAAGTGCAACCCCCCGCCAGATGGACAGACGACCTGGTGAAGGTTTCCGGGAGTCATTGGTTGCAGGTGTCATAAACCCAATGCTGTGGTGTAAATTTGGTTTAGCCTATGTCCAGCAGTGGACGTCAGTGATATGATTCAAAATATTTTAATTTTTCTTAAGATTTATTAAATCAACCTTTGCAACCCACACAACCTTTACAGTGATGGGTCCGATGGAGTATTCGGTCGAGTTCCTAACTTATGCGCCAAAGGTCGTGGGCTTGTTCCCCACTCAGGATAAATATTCAATTGTATTTTTCTGCTCTATGTCTGCTATTCATAACACAGTGCTTTAGCGACTAATCTCGGAGTCAGGTCAATGTATGAAACATTGTGTCAATTAATTGATTGGTTTTACCACAATCATTTAATTACGAGCACGTAAAGGGGGGAAAGGTGGAAACTTGAAAATATTTACCGCGATAGGCAGGCATGGTAGTAGTAGCTTTGCGACGGGAACTTTAATGCTCCTTACGGAACACAGTATGGTGGGAGTTACTATTCCAGTCTGCCGGTACGCCACGATTGTATATATATACGTAGTTACTTATAACAAAGCCTTACTCCATCCTGTATTTCAATTCTGAAATTTCCCTCGAAAATATACAAAAATAGACACAGTTTTCGTTTAATTTTAAAGTTTTAATTGAAATTCTGCGCGTTTGTTCCCAAGTAGGTGAATAATGTCGGGCCTCGTAAATTGTTGAAGGGAATCCATTTTCGCATCAATTCCGTCACGAATAACATTTTGACCCCAAAATTAGACGTTAAACTTTTTAATGTTGCTGCCTCCGGAGACTACGAAAACTGAGAAGTTTTATGGGAGTCGTCAGAAATTTTGACTTGAGAAAATATACTTGTATATCTGAGATTGCGACGTTCTGTGAGTTTCCCATGGGACTATATAACGAATAGGACTGTAGAAAATTACTTTTGTAGGCGTGGTAACTGATTTGGTGTGGTCTACCCTTGAATGACGCACTTTTCCAAATAGATTGATTAAGGAAGACTTAAGAATGTCAGAAATCTAAAGCAAAGGTGTCTACTGTTGGAAATAAGCTACTCCAATAGATTTTGATCAAATCAAATGTTTGTGCACATAACTGCCACTCCTACTCGCGTGCAGCCCATCCCCGCTCTGTTGTTATATAGCCATGCTATTTCAGATATATATATATATATATATATATACTTTCCTATGCCGGTACCAATAAGCTGCTCTAGCTATACCTAGGTACTATTCCACTCAACTGATAAACCCTATTATATATGAATTATAAAATAAAAATTTATGATATAAAAATAATTATAAAAGAAAAAAAGATTACTAAATAAATTTAATGAACTTTAAATATTTTTCTAAAATTGCTCATGTTTCGTTCCGCAACAGAAAATACCCTTATAGGATCGCAATGATATCCGTATGCCGTTTGTAACTCTTGACCGCCGCTCAGAAATGCGTCAATTGAAATAACAGTTCATACTTATAGTACTGTAAAAAATCTAGTTTTTTCTACATCGACGATATCCATCAACACAATTACAGCTGTTAGAAATCCACTGCAACTTGGGCCTCCCTAAAAAGGGTGAATTTTGCCCATAATTAACGCGCCAATTTAGCGACGGACATTCCTATCCTATCCTATCCTCACTGTCTGTCGGTTCTGGTATCTTAGTCACCTCTTACGATCTAGTACAGTGGGAGGTACTCTGCCCGTACCTTTGGGCTTTTCGCTATCTATTTCATCCTTATTTTATGAAATTTTATGTATACTTAGATTCCTAAAATTTGAAAAGAAAAAAGATCTTACAGCAATAAAAAAGAATCTGAAAATTTATCACTTCTCTCTTTGCAAATTTACACATTATTTTGCATGGAACTCTTCGGTACCGTCGGGTTTTTTTTTACCACAAATTCTCATTTATGAAGCTTATAAAATGAAAAAAAAACAGCAAGTGCGTTTTGGTTAATATTTAGTTTTAACTTTTGAAATTTTAATTATTCATTACATTTTTTAACATTTACGCGTGTTTATGATTAAATTACTCATTTAACGGGTTCATTATACTTTTTTACAAAGATTTTGTAAATCTTAAGAGCAGTTGCCGTAATGTAAAAACGAAACGTCAAAATAAAATTTAAAAAAATAAATAAGCCACGTTTTAAATCCGTTCTAAATATGTACGGTGCAAAATTTTGAGTGTGCCTTTATTGACGGTCCGATTGCACAGATAGTTGTGTTAGTTCTGTGTCTGGGTGTTAAATATATGTATTTAAGTAGTATATTTGTGATTCTTCTGTTGGTTGGCGTCTGTAACACAAGTGTATGAAGCGACTTGCCACGGTGCCAGAACATCGTATGAGATGTTATGGGAATTTATTTATTATTATTCCAATTAATTGGTTCAAGTCGCAAGCATTTGTGTTTTTCCCACGATAGCGTGTCGCCATCCCATATCGGGCTGTCATAGCAGTAAAGCCTGCTCATAAATCGGCTGCGACGTTTATCGACGAATGATACAATCCGTTAAACTCCGTTTCCTTGATGGACAAGTTCCACATTGGTTTTGTTGTTACAAACTATTCATACCATCGATAAAGTGACACGAGACTGTAACAACTATTCGCGACTCCTTGGTTATGGTTATTAACCATAGGCTGGTAGGGAGCATCATGAATTCATTTAATTTTTCATTTTATATCTGAATTGCTATGGAACGGGATTGCTTGGAGCCTGCAAACAAATCAAGTGCGTGCATGCGTCCAGTCGTGCGATGGGGGGTGGGGGGGGGGGGTAGCTAGAATACTATCATCATCATCATATCAGCCGTTGGAAGTCCACTGCTGGAGCCTTCCTTAGAAAGGGGGAATTTCACCTATATTAACCGTGTTGGGCAGGCTTGGTGGCAAAAAACGAAGCTTCGCTATAACTATGCCCTTCCCCGCCCTGTTGCATTTGACTTACGCTATATTGGTTCTGGTATACCAGCTACAAGGGGAGATATTCTACTACTCTGCCGGTACCCTTCAGTTTTACCGGTATTCCACTTCCAAAATGGCGGGATGCATGTAATCGTGATCTCCAACACGTTTCTAATAACATCCAAGTTATTGCCCAAAAGAAGTTTAAAAATAATATTAATATTAAATAATTCACACAATATCTCATTTATTAACATAACTCGGAGATAAGTCGGTTGAAGACCTTCTATTATGGACCTCAGACAACAGAGGAGTCACAAATAGAATAATTTTATATGTACTTAGCACTCATATGCAGAACTAACACAAATATTTGTCATACATATTTCTGTCCTGGGTTGTGATCGAATCTAAGAAACTTGGCGAACATGATAGGATTCCAACATACGCCACCTGGCCCATCGTAAATGCTTAATTTTCCCGTTAATCACCATAAAAACTATACCAGTTATTAATGTAATGGTATATTTAAACACTAAAATCATAATTGAACAATAGTAGATAGCTAATATATAATTTTGTTAAAACAGTCAATTCCCACTCAGTTTTACAAAAAATAAACCCCGAATTACCGCAAAGAATTGTCGCATTTGTGGATCGCGTGATTTTTATATATAAACGTTACATTTGTAATTAACGGAAATTGCTTCCTTCGTGGCAACTACATTTACATACTGTTTTAGTTTGGGTTAAGTCGGAAGGTTTGGGGAGATGCGCGGGAAAGAGAAAGTACTAACTTTCTCTTTTCCACGTATCTCCCTTAACCTTCCGGCTACCACTAGGTAAAGGGAGAAAAACTAGTATAGGAGGATCTATGGAAATGAAGAGGATGAAGCTTTCTATAACTTATTGTATTTTTAAAGTCTGCTTATTAATAATGGTAACATTTTTCTACCAAAATTTAGACTTACAATTAAATTAAATTAAATTAAAATATTCTTTCTTCAAGTAGACCCATTTAGAAATGTCAACTCAAGCATTTTGGAAACGTTAAAAATAATAAATATAATAATATTTATTTTATATGCAGCTGCATATATTATGCATATTTATTATAAATAAAATATTATTTGTGTATTTATTGTAAATAAAATATAAATTTACATAACGTTCCTCACTCCGAGGTATGTAGCTTAAAGGATATCACATATTAACAGAAATACAAATTTAATGAACTGACAGAATTACAAAATATCAGGACATAATCATCATAGCCGCCATAAAACGTCCCCAGCTGAACATAAGAGTCCCCAAGGAAAGAGGAATTTGCCCATAATTGCCGCGTTTGGCAAGCGTGTTGCCAATCGCAGAGTGAAGCTGCGCGACGGGAATACTGCTGCCCATCCCCATCCTGTTACATATGAGTTACACTTTTATGGCTGGACTAATACCTATCATCATCATTATCATCAAATCCGGCATTGGAAGTCGACCGCTGGACATAAGCCTCCCCAAAAAAGAGGGAATTTTGCCCATAATTGCCTCGCTTGGCAAGCATGTTTCCAATCGCAAAGCGAACAGAAATGTTGCCAGTTGTTGAGTTGAGTTGCCAGTTGAGCCAACGGGAATGTTGTTGGGCAGTTGCTGTTGCACTCGCGTTATACTATTACGGGTGGATATACCGCATTAATAAATGAAATATTTATTCAGTAAATGTGAAAATATTTATTATATTCCAGTTTGAAATTCCAACAGAATAAAAATATAAAGCCCCTATTTTAATCCGGCGTTTCTCTTTAAATAGCCCCGCGTATTTCGCAATATACTTTGATCATATTTTACATGAAATTTCAGCTTTGAGTTTCCGTGAAGAGCAAATACCAGTGCGATGCGAGTTTGTATTTATAGTGTTTTACTTAGTGGATAATAAAATATGATATTTTTGTAATGTTTCTGTTTGATATATTTGTAGGTATTTTTGTCATATTAATTTTGACTGTGATGGTTTGGTTTGGATTATATTTTTATAAAAGTATATGATACAACATTTTTATAAAGCCATGTGGTACTACCGATACTAGCCGTAAGGTACCGGCAGAGTAGAATAGGACCTCCCCCTCCCCCTCGTATGAGGCGAATAAGTTACCAGATCCGGCAGATGGCGGTACCAGGTAAGCTGACTTTTTGCATACCCATGCAAGAACTCAGCTTAAATGGGCATGGGATGGGCAACAGTTTCTTCGTCGTAAAAGCTACGTTCTGCTATTGCCAACACGCTTGCCCATCACGGCAATTATGGGCAACATACCCCCTTTCTTTGGGAGGCCTATGTCCAACAGTGTACTTTTAATGGCTGGTATGATGATGGTATGGCAAATCCACGTGATAGTTTGCGTTACCGCAGCCTATAGACACTCGTAGTATCTCAAGAAAATCACTAGCGAGTTGCCAACCTTGTGACTTGAAAATTTCACTGCCTCTTTCACCATTTAAACCACTTCTTATATCTCCTCTTAAGTAATCAGTGCCTGGTTCTACCTTTGTATTACCTCTTTGTCATTTAGTACTTAAAAGGTTGTAAGCTTGATCAAATTTAAAATGTGTACTGTGTTGTTTGATAAAATAATAAAAAACTAAAAGGTGCACTCACAAAGAGAGACATGCAAAATATCCAACAAACTAGAACATAGGGTGTAATAAAAATTTGATGTATTACTCTTGTCTGAGGGAGTGATCACAGTGCATTTCTTTCCGCTTTGATAACAAAGGATCTTCTCAGTCCATTAGCCGACAAACAAATTGGATTGAATAACTGATGTTCTATTACTGATGCAAAAGAATTTAAAGAAAACTCGGCAGATTGAAGAACAAGAGAATAAATAATCAGAGTTTATTATCAGGGTAAAATTTTCAATGTTCGTGTCTTTACCTAACAGAGACTTTAATGTTTTACTCATTAAATATTTATATGCAACGATTTCGTGTAATTCCAATGGGAAATGAGGAATAAAGTGCAAATAAACTTTGTGAAATTTCAATAACACTTATCCCATTATTTTTGTAAATTGTTTTCTCGAAAATTATACTTCAAAAACTGTATTACTTAAGGTAAATATCACAATTATGGGTTCATATAAAACGAAGCCAGATATTATTATGTATAGAGAACAAAATTAAGAAAGAGTTTTGTTCGATGAATCGTCAGTACAACACCTTTTGTTTTATGATCATCATCATCATACCAGCCATTGAAAGTCCACTGCTGAACATCCTCTGCCTCTCCAAAAAAGGAGATTTTTTGCCCATAACTTCTGCGCTGGCTAGGCATTTTGGAAATCGCAGAGCGCAGGTATAGCAACGGGGATGCTGCTGCTCATCCCCGCCTGTGTAGATGTTGCACTGTTTCGGATGGATATTCCGCCATCTGTCGGTTCTAGTACCTTAGTCGCCTCTTACGACACCTGGTGCAGGGGGAGGTACTATTTTATTCTGCCGGTACCTCACGGCACTGTTTAATACCTGATTAGAATTACTATTCCATGTTTTGTAATAAAACTTTCATTGTCTCGCTATGGATCAAGTACTAAACGGTATCGATAGAAATAGAAAAAAACAAATATTAGCAAATGTATATTGAGCAGTTAAAATAAATTAGTTTGAACAACTCAGCCATTTTAATACCGATAGTTTACACTACATATATCGTTCTATCTGCGATGTACAAAGTATATTAACGCGCACCTCTCAACGGTCCAGGTAATAAATAAAAATAAAAAAATCACGCTGCATTGCCTCCGGGCGTGCACTCGTGATCGCTCAAACACAGCTCCAAAATGTAATGTATACGACGACCAGCCATACCTGGTCCTCGCCGCCCCTTAACACCCTCTGAATATACCAACATAACAGGGTAGGTGTTCCGAAAACGCGGCTCAGCGTTCTTTTGCTACTTTCACACGTCCGCCAGGTATATCGCAAATGGATTTTTATTTCGTGTAGTTGTAATAAAATATATTTTTTAAAAGAGAAATCAGGTAGAAGCGTCATTATAGATGCGCCTGGTCGCTTTTACAGCATCGCTTTTCACTTGTTTTTCTCATTTTTGTGCGTTATAAAAATCCGTACATTTTTCATTTTTTGATAGGTGATTTTCCTCTTGATTGCAAGGTTTGGTTTTGATGTTGACCAGCGTAGCTGCCGGCTATGGATTTATCGTTTTTTGCTTATGACGTAAATGGCGCTGTTGTTCTTTAATAAAAAAACATATTTCCTATTTATTTTCCTAAGCGCTCTTTTCAATAAGAAGTTTCAAAGAAAATATTTTTATACATTGTTTGAATGGATTAAAATTTTGGAATTGGATTAATTGGCTTGACACTTTTGCATTCTTAGTCATTAGTTGCATAATATTAAGCTATAATTCCCACCAATTGGAACCACGTAGTCGTAATATATATCTTTAAATTCACTACGCTGTTGCACAGGTTAAAGTTGTTTTAATTCTACGAGTAAGGCTAAACTATAAGTGCGTTGTTAAGTTGGTTTCAAGGGAATGAAGTAAAGAAATGATGACGGCTACTTTTTTGAAAATGTTATGAGAAAGGAGTGTGAGTGTGAGATTTGTTAACGTTTTAACACTTTTTTTGTAATGAAATGACATTGAACTATTTGAAATTTAAAAGCTTTGAATGGAATTTGATAGGGGGCACATTGGAGAACATCGCATAGTTTATTAATATTTTAAATCTCGGATGTAATTGATGACATTAAATGAGCAATTAGCTTTATTAAAAGATATTTGTTCTAATATTCTAATACTTGTGGTAAATAAAATATTTCTTTGCACTTTTAGAAGAACAACTTGTAGTTAATTCTGATAACTTTTATAAATATTGCTTGTATCTATCATTAATAAATTATTATTATTTTTGCGTTCAAATAATCACTAAAGAAATAATAACAATAATAAATTCCTACAACATCTCATACATTGACCTGACTCCGTGGTAAGTCGCTTAAAGCACTTGTGTTACGAATGCCAGACAACAGAGGAATCACAAATATACTACTTAAATACATATATTTTACACCCATACACAGAGCAAACACAAATATCATCATATAAATATTTGCTCTGGGTGGGAATCGAACCCACGACCCCTGGTGCACAAGACAGGATCACTACCATCTGCGCCATCGGGCCCGTCGGAGGAGGCTATAGATAAAATAATTACAATATAGAGTAATTGTAATAAATTATCCAAGAAAAGTCAGGGCTCAGCGTGCTTGAAAAAAATGCAAAAACAAAATTAGCCGCATCCAAAATGCTTAAAGCTTTGAACATTGCACTTCCTCGCCACTCAGTGGGAGAAGATTCTAGATACATCCGTGCTAAGGGTTGTTCAGACGATTGCAGAATTTTAAATACAAGTACTGTACCCGAGTCGATGGCACTTTTGTCATCGTGTAGACAAAGGCCGCCATCTTGGCGCGGTAATTAGCCGGCTGGGATATGTTTTACCTTGTTTTATTTTAATTTAGACATGCTTTGTGGGTAGGTTTTATTTCGAGTGATCTGTTGAGGAATGAACAAAGGAATGAACAAGTTTTGATCC
>JACJUM010005602.1:502291-591020 GCA_020976665.1 Heortia vitessoides
ATATATAAATAAATAAGAAGAGCTAGATGCAAAATTTGATGATGGTTCTTTTTGTATACCGTATTCGTAAAGATTGAACACTCGCAATCAAAGTCTTTTTTTGCTAAGGTAATATAACTTTTCAATAGACCAGGTCGACGACATGCATACAGTCCGAGTAAGCATCACTGCAGTATATAGACGTAAGTAGGTTCATTAGATTGTTTGAGTTATTTTAACTTACTTCCTTACAAATTTTATAATTGCGATAGTAACTTTGCCTGTCTATCTATCTGTCTGGATTTCGCGCTTTCACGTCATCAATATTAATAAAATTTAGTACATAGAGAGTCTAGTGGCTGAGAAGGGACATATTGTAGGTACATTTTCATATAAAAAAAGTTAACAGGTATTTAAAGGATGGATGAAAAGTTGTATGTAAGTATCGTAATTATTAGAGCTTATAAATAAATATTACAAATTTTATAGAAGTTTGACCTCAGCATATCAGCCAATGGAAGGCCACTGATGGATACAGGCCCCTCCAAAACGTAGGAAATTTTACCCATAATTGCCGTGCTGGATAAGCGTGTAGGCAATTGCAAAGTAACTTTCACAATGGGGATGCTACTGCCCTTCCCTGCCCTGTGCATTTGAATTACACTGTTCCGGGTGAATATATTGCCATCTGTCGGCACGTTAATCGCCTCTTACGACACCTGGTACTGTTCTACTCTGCCGGTACCACACGGCTAAATCCCTATTGTATTATTTGTAGGGGATACAATTACAATAGAGATTAAGTAGTGAAAGAGTTTGTTTGGAAGATATAAAATATAGAAACCAAAACTTACGTCATTACCAAATGTGAATTTGAACTTATCGCAAATAAAAATACAATGAGCACTATAGAGGAGCACGCGTGGCGGGGTGCGGGTGCGCATGGTATGGTACCCAAGAAGACTACTTCACGCGGACAAATTCGTGGGCACAGCTAGTATATGAATTGAACTATTTGTGATCGTACAAATGCTCATACACCCAACCATATAGTTTCCGCAAAGCAAAAAATATCAAGTACTTGAAATATTTTCACCACAGCCGCGGGGAAGGGTGAGCGGGCGGGGGCGGTTCATGAGTGGCCTAATAGCCGCCATTTTGGCCCCAGATGACCGGTTAAGCGATACTGAAAACTTTTTGCTAAAGGGTTGAGCGCTTCAGCATTTTAGCTTTCAGGCTGGAGTACTAGAATATAGATTGACAACATATACCGTGTTGGATATTGGAGTTTTTATACTAGCGGCTGGTTGCTTTCATAAATACAAACAAATTATATTGATTTTGTGATCATAATAATAAATACCTACTAAAGGATATTTAATAATAATAATACATACAATACAAATCATCTTGTTTCAGACTTTAGGCAGGATTCGAACCTGCATCTTTCCCATGCCAGAGGACTATACTACCGTTGTGCTACGGAAACCTTATCAAAAACGTCAAAATTCCCTAGGATTATTTTTGTACTCAGAAATAAGCGCTATTTCTTTAGTGTTTTAAGGAAATACCTACAATCACTCGAAAGTAAAATAAAAAAAAGTAACTTAAGTAAAAGTAAATTTCTTTGAAATTTTATGTATAGAATGGAATATACCCTTATTTCAAACTATCAGAGCCCCGTGAAATTTTGTAAAACTTATACACAAACTTTGCACTTCCCTCATAAGACATGATCTTAGCAAAAATATTTTACAAGTATTTCATGATTTACAATATAGAATCTTCAAAATGAATTTTATTTGAGTAACATTATAAATAGCAAATTCCGCGTTTCCATTTAAAACCCTTAGGAGGGGAAAAAATAAATTGTCAGTGCACCTCTAAGTTATAAAAGAAACTACTGAGCAGAATATTAAGTTTCTGACCCTTAAAGATTAGGCCTTGCGTTGATATGTCACTCAGTCAGTCGGTTAGTTAGTCAGTCAGCTTCTCTTTTTACGTTTATGACTGACCGGGGAACTGCATAACCATGATGATTACTTACAACATAGAAGAAATGGCGCTAAAATCTCAGCACAGAAAGAATACTAAGACATTAGATGTGTCTCGATCTCTGTCTGTGATCTCGGTGGCACAACAGTATGATAGATGCAGGTTCGAGTCCCACTTAATGCCTAAAACAAATAATTTTTTACTAGTAAATATTATCCTAAATATAATTCAGCATTAAACCTCTCAAGTATTGATATTTTCTGTTTCCCCCTTAGAGGTTAAAATTCCATCTTTGTAAGCACCAAGATCCTATGATCAGAAACCTCTAAGAAAAATTTCAGACTCCTTGCGCTTGAAGTATTTGAGATTTCGAATAAGTGAGTGATATAAATAGAGAAGTCAATATTCGTCTACTTGGTACAGTTACCCTAACCCCTAACTCAACCCTGTCAGTGCAGTAATTAGTTGTATCATTACTATACAGCTCCGGACAGCCGGACCCACCGTGTCTTGTTGCGATCGCAGGGTTAGATGACTGATAGCATCTAATGACCAGGGTGAAGCCATTCTGGAACACAACCCGTACTTAGCAGGCTAAGTTTGTAATGTGTCTTGTCACACAACTTTTGACATTGATCCAGCAAATATGATTGATAAACAAAACTTTCTAGTTTCAGATAAGAGTGTATATAAAAAGGGTATGTAGGTTCCTTACAAATTATTGTTGGAGGAGTTGGAGCTGTAACGAGCTCGTGCAATCGTAAAAGTTAAGGAACTCTCACAATGGTCAGTATTGGGATGGGTGAAAAATAATAAATTAATAATAAATTCACACGACGGTTTTTTATTTCTCCGATGGCGTAGATGGTAGTGTTCCTATCCAGTACCGAGGGTTGTGGATACAATCCTCCCGAAAATTATTTAGACAATGATATGTGTGTTTGTCCCGTGTCTGGGTGTTAAAATATATGTATTTAAGTATTACATTTGTGATTCCTCTGTCGTGTGATCCCTGTAACAGAAGTGTTCTAAGCGTTTTACAAAGGAGTCTCGTTTTACAAAGGTCAATGTATGAGATGTTATGCGAATATTATTGCTATAAAAGTCGTTAAATATTTATTAGTATAGTTTCAGGAAAAATTTAAATCATATCCTTTTCAAATATTATAGATGTTTGTGTGATAAGTAAAATTCTAACTAGTTTTGATAATATATACTTAAGTAATACTATTAGTTAGGTCAATTTCATTAACATACCAGCCATTGGAAGTCCACTGCTGGACACAGACCTCCCCAACAAAAGGGGAATTTTGCCCATAATTGCCGCGCTGAGCGAGCGTGTTGGCACAGAGCGCACCAACCGCAACGGGGATGCTGCTGCCCATCCCTGCCCTGAGCAGCTGCATCATATACCGCCATTAGTTGGTTCTGTTACCTTAGTCGCCTTTTACGATACCTGATACCGGCAGAGTAACTCCCCCTGGGAGGTACTATTCTACTCTTCCGGTACCTCACGGCCTTTAATCCCATAACTGCATTAGATTTATTGAGCATTATATTTATGAAGGTCCAATTACACCTTAATTAGTCATAAATATAATACTCGTTAATAATGGAAACTTTATTACTAAAACAACATAAATACAAACAACGAACAGGAAGGTTTCACTACAAGAAAAACATTATTGCATCGGCAATTATAAATCGATCCTACTACGGATGTTGCTGAACGTTTGGCGCAGTTGAGCGTCGAAGCCTTTCAGGGTCGGCTTTACAAAAGTTAACGTATCAATTATATGCCAACACAGTACATAAAATTGAAATCGCTGCCCGGCTCGCAGAACAATTGACCGGTCAAACGTTGGGGTGCACGGTTTGGGAGAGAGCGGATATCGAATACGTCATGGAAAATGCTATGCGCACGTTTTTATTTCGTTCATGACGCCTTTTCAACATCATAATATAATGCAAAAATATTTATACCAAAAAACGCTATAGCAAAACCAACGACGGTCTCGATGGTGCAGATGGTAGTGATCCTGTCTTGTGAGTCCAATGTCGTGGGTTTGATCACCATCTAGAACAAATATTTATATGATAATATTTATGTTTGGTTCATATCTGGGTGTTAAATATATGCATAAAAGTAGTATATTTGTGATTCCTCTGTTGGCTGATGTCTCGGAGTCAGGTCAATTTATGAGATGTTGTGGGAATATATTATTATAATAGTTTGTCAATAAGTTATTTAGATCTATATTGGAAAACGGACATACAAAACTTGCTAGAGCGTGAGATACTTTCAAAGCTATATACTTTCATTCTTAGGATATATGTTTAATGATACATTGTAAATATATGTTTAATGATACATTTACAATGTATCATTAAACATATATCCTAAGAATAACGAATCTAATAGCTGTTCCTTTCAGTTTCCCTTTAAACATATGTAATTACATATCGTCAGTGTTACTTCAAAACTACGTATGTAGCATTATTCGCTGAGGTTTGAATTTCACTTTGTCTTATTGAAATTTGAACTTTATTGACAACCATTACAACGCGGTATTGAGCTATCACCGACGATATGTTACACGCATCCGTCGATCCCTTACACCGGCCATGTTAATACCATCGGACGCACTTCAGCCAGCCTTTGTAACAATACGCCGAACACTGAGCGCTGGTCGGATGGTAAACTCCATTGTTTTATTTCCAATAGCAATGGACTAGGTACATATTGGCATACTCTAGCCAAATTTAATTTGGACGCGTTGGCTTGTTTTTGGCGAAATCTGAGATGGGACGGACTTTGGGTCGATGTCAGAATAGGATCCAGGTTTCGTATGAAATGTATACAGTGGAGGAGTTTAAGTGAAATCGTTTGTGAACCTGATATGTTAAGGTTGTATACATTTTTGTTATAATAGATACTCGAATGGAATCAGAGCTTCGAATGCCTGATTCGGACTTCTTTGTTGCAGATGTAAAAATAATTAAAATGGATTATTATAGTGAAGATTCTAAATAATTTAATGAAAAAGCACTCAGGCTTATTTATTAAAATATACTAAGCACAAAGTTGCTAATACTGAATAGTGAAAATGATATTGCGTAAAAAAATTACCCTAAAAAATAGTACCGTCCGTGAGCTATATAATTGAAAGACATTTGTTATTTTTTTAAAATTTATATTAAAAAATCTTGTGACAATCAATCTAGTAATTGTATTTAATAAGCATTTTTAAAGCCTTAATAAAATTGTGTATATTTGGTTGTTACTTCTTGTTTAAGTTTGTTTGTAATGTATGGAGCTAAAGGACTTTTTTCTTACATATCTTTAAGGAATTATTAAAGATGCAATTTCTGATTTAAGGCGTTGTTTTATAAAAGTCAATATTCTAACTTATGTGTTAAAAATTCAATTCTTAGAACTCAAGATATTTTTGGTTCAAATGCAAAATTAACTTGAAATATCATTTGTTTTTATGAGTTTAGTTTATAAACTGAGCCAATACAAAAGAAATATCAAAAGTAACTTCTAAAAACATCTAACCAATTAAAACAATATCGAAATATCCATTTTTTTTGTGTAATTCAAAACGTGCAATAATCCGAGCGAACATTCGTCAAATTCGATCGCCAGCGAAACCCACTATCGAACATTGAAATTTGAAATACATATTTCAGAGTATCGCCCGGGGCCGGCCAAATGGCAGCCATACGAATATTCCGCATGAATTTTGAGCATGCTTTTTTTATGTGTTGGATTTGGGAGACCTGCAGAGTCTGTGCACTATTACCATTGGTTAGGGACCGTGTGCTTCAGTCCGCCATGTTGTTTTATAGAATACTTGCTCGGGATATTAATGGATGATGTAATATTTATCATAATAAATCTATATAAATTTTCATGGCCACTGCTACAAAAGGAGAATCTTAAATGCTAAACTAGACAGTTGTTGCGGTAATCTTAGATTTGGCCATTATGTTACCCTGCCCTCCTTTTACCCTATAATTTTTTCAGATGGATTTAAATAATTAAAATAAATAAATTAATAAAATATCTTATATATTTACCTGAATTCAAAATAAATATAATTAGACAACAAATGAATTTCAAATATAATATCTATACATATAAATAACACCCAGATACAGAACAAATACAAATATCATCAAATAAATTTTTGATCTGGGTGGGGACGGAACCCATGACATTTGGCGCTCACTACCGTCTGCTCTATCGGGCTCGTCAGTATGAAAACCATATGTTTATAGATTTATTAATTTTGCTGATATTCTTCATAGACACTATTGAAGTCAATAAACTAAAAGAATAGACGATTCCTAGCCTTAAAAATACGCAATAAACTAATAGATTTTATATTGTTTTCACTAATAAACGTAGTGCTATGGGGTACCAGAGAAGAATGTCTGGGTGTTAAATATATGTGTTTAAGTAAAGTAGTACGAGTATATTTGTTTGGCGACCGTAATACAAGTGCTCAAAGCGACCGGCCACGGAGTCGGGTTATTTTTGTTATTATTTAGATATTGACTTGGCTAGGAGAAGTATAAATATATGTAAACTAATAGATATTGACTTAAATAAATTCATAATTATTTTTTTTATTGAGATGATTCAAAGATATTAAGTACTTTAGAGCATTTCGATCATGGTATGAAGTAAATGATATTTTGTTTTAGTCATAATCGTTTACGTACCTATCACTTCACGCGTAGGAGAACCATTGTTCTATAAACGCCTTCTCAACACAATCGTCATCATCATCATACCACTCATTAAAGGTTCACAACTGGAGATAGGGCTTTCCAAGAGAGGAGGTTTATTGCCGATAATTGCCGCGCTGGGCCGGCGTGTTGGAAATCGCAGAGCGCTGCTTTCGCGACGGGGATGCAGCTGCCCATCCGCGCCTTGTGCATTTGAGCTGCACTGTTTCAGATGGATATACCGCCATCTGTCGGTTTTGGTACCTTGGTCTCCTCTTACGATACCTGGTGCAGTGGGAGGTACTATTATACTTTCTTAATTCTGAATTGTCTTGCCGAAACCTATTTTCAGAAATATATTATTACCTACCATTGGGTGTTATTGGAACACTTATAACCATCAGTTTTTCTTGCAGGTTCTTTTCGGGTGGCTAGCGCAATGTACCTGCTATAAACTTAGTGTTGCAGGCAGACTAGTTTTAAAGTAGGACACTCAATGAACTATTTTTATAATTGTCTCTTATAATACCATAAATTTGTCAAGGTCATCAGGCATATGTAATAAGCAAATATAAACTCATAGATTTTTTGTTCTTTTGACAATTTAAAAGTGACTATGATAGGCCTATTTAAATAATAACAATGAATGCCCACGAAAATTCGTACGTTAACCTGACTCCGTCGTAAGTCGCTTAAATGATCAATTATCGCTTATGTTACGGACGCCAGACAACAGAGGAATCACAAATATACTACTTAATTACATATATTTAACACCCAGACATAGAATTATATCATCATATAAATATTTGCTCTGAGTGGGGATCGAACCCACGACCCCTGGCACACAAGATTATTACCGTTTGCGCTATCGGGTTCGTCAAATCAAGACATATTGAACTTTGATAGGTTGTCTCATCAGCTTACATTCCACGCCTAAAATCAGCGTTCAATGTTCTATCCTGGCGTGACTGTAGTCTTGATCAGAATAATTGTTTTAGGAGCCATCTTGTAATATTTCTGTGGAAAAATCAATACCACCCAAAAATGTTGATGCGTTTTTTATCCGCAACTGACTCCCGGATTTGGTGAAGTTTCATGTAACGGGACGTTGCTCGGTTTTTCCTGAGTTTAGGCGAAGATAGCTGCGGGGCAGGTCGGCTTGGGTAATGTTTGGACTTACTGTTAGGGATGCTAGCTTTTGAATACAAATCGTGGACATTTAAAATAAGAACGTGCCTTCAAGGGAGGAAGATGATTTTGCAACTGGAGTTCCTATTAAATACTCTTCCTATCCACTTGAAATAAGTATGCATATTGTATTGCTATAATGATCAATAAACCACAGAAAACATATTGATTTAACCGCAAGGTACCGGGAGAGTAGAATAGTACCTCCCCTGTACCAGGTGTCGTAAGAGGCGACTAAGGTACTAGAACCGACATATGGCGGTATATTAATCCGAAACAGTGCAGCTCAAATGCATAGGGCGAGGATGGGCATAAGCATCCCATGTCGCAAAATCTGCACTCTGTGTTTGCCAACACGCTTGCCCCGCGCGGCAATTATGTGCAATTTTCCCCCTTTTTTGGGGAGGCCTATATCCATTACTGGACTGACAATAGCTGATATGATGATCATATACAGAACTCTATCCAATTTCCCACAATTGTAAACAGGACTTACCACGTTAATCTTTTTATACGCAAACGATGGATGAAAGTAGGTCTACTCTCAACCTTTTCATATGTTTTATAAGATTTCTTTATTAAAATCAGTAAAGTAAATTTTGGTGGAGTTTTAGCGAAGTAAAATAGTACTTCCATCTGTACCGAATGTCATAAGAGGTGAGTGAGGTACCGAAACTGACAGATGGCGGTATATCCATCTGCATCTTAATCGATTGCGATTAAGATGCAATTCTCAGAGTGGCATCGGCGTCTCTGAGAATTGCTCCAACAAATTATGCTGATATGATCATATTCAATAAAGCTCTTCAAAGCCTACATTTCAATTACAACCTTTATTTACATTTGTTAAAAAAATTACTTTCATAATTCAACTAACACCAATTTTATCTATATACTCTTATCGTATTAACAAGTATAGTTATATTTTCTCCACCATTTTTATGTAATGTGATAAGCAATAAATGACTTTAAATTTAATATCGGTAGCACTATTATGGGCGACGTAGCAAAACATACCATAGGCCTATAAATACAAGGTGGTTTTTCAATAAAAGAACTTCACCTATTTCAATATTGGATGACAGCATAACCTGGGGTCTTGAAAACATACTACCACCAGTTCTACATACTAAGTGGCATAGTTATTGCCACTTTAACTTGCTAATCTACTATGGCAGGCAGAAAACTAGTAAGCTGAAAAAACATTGTTGAATTTATAAATTTATTAGAAGAAATACTGAAATCATTTGAAGGCCTTTTTTATATAAATAAATTTAAAATAATAAATATATGTTCAAACTACCAAGAAAACCTTATTCCATGCTAACGGAATGAGGTTTCCCCGATCTATTTATTCACCTATTTATTCTTATTTTTAATAAATTAATGTTTAAGTGATTATTCTATTTTCCTATTGTGAAATATGTCTGGCAAAAAACTAATTTAATATAATCTATGTCTACTATATTTATTCGATTAAATTCCAAAAACATTTGAAAGCCGAACATATGCAATGCATACAATTACACTTCATTGAATGCATTATTAATTTATTATAATACATAGATCTTCACTTGTTTTTAATTATTTAACACTCATAGTAAATTATTAGTTATAAGTCTTCTATCATAATGATCATCATTATATCAGCCGTTAAAACCGTCCACTGCTAGGCATAGGCCTCCCCAAGAAAAGGAGGAATTGCCAACAATTGCCGCGCTAGGCAAAGGTGTTTGCAATCGCTGAGCTGAGCTTCGCGACGGAAATGCTGCTGCCCATGCCCACCCTGTTGCATTTGAGCTACATTGTTTTGAATGGTTATACCGCCATCTGTCGGTTCCGATATCTCAGTCGCCTCTTACGACTTCTGATACAAGGGGAGGTACTATTCTACGCTAACGGTACCTCACAGCCCTCTTCAATCTTCTATAGAGAATACAAAATAAAATAAACACGTAATGGCCGCAACTTTTAAATGATTTTCGTTTATTTAATCCCACATTGACTGTCGCTGAAATAAATAACAAAAATAACGAAACTTTTTTTTCATATTTACAAATCAAACAGAAGCACCAAACTGGAATGAATACAACTCCAAACCTTTGATATTATCAAAACTAGCAATCCAACCTGGTTTTGCTTAGATATTAATTAAAGATGTTTAGTATTTAGTTTTATATCCGTCAATAAAAAATATACAGAGACTTACGTTTTGCATCACAACTATGGGTCACTTTTAACTTGACGGCTAATTTTGACTTTTACTATTAAACTACTACAAAACACTGTATGATACAGCGTTAATCGTATGAAGTAACGTAAAGAAGTACGAAGAATATGTAGTAAAATTTAACTTACTCCAAAGTCCTCTTGAGTTAAAGTTACCCCGCAGTATTATAATAATTTATATAGTCTCATATTATAATTTTTCGTTTGAATTTTACAAACAGACACATTTTAATTATCTGTATATACGCTGAGATAATAAACAGTACAAATGTAAAAAAATACTCAAAGGAATATTAAATATTTTTTTCGCATCGCGACACCCCTAATGCTCTTAGTTCGAGCTTCACAAAGCCCAGACTTGTATCTACTGTTGGCAAAAAAAAATGTTGAAACACGAAAAATTTTTTTTCCACTCGAGCACTGAACAAAGTCCAGGCTCTGCGCGGCCGATATAGTATTTTGTGGATATTGGATGCGTCGGTGATTTCGACGGAATCCTGTTCCCGACGTTTTCACGTGTATACGAAGTGACTGATCTTATTTAGTTCTTGTAACGCGACCTCGCTTCCGGATGATCTGTTAATTTTTTTTTATTGTCCTCGGAGCTCAAACTTCGGCATGTGTCTAAAAGAGGTTGGCAAGCATATATGTATAATAAATCTGAGACTATATAACATACGTCGTGAGGTTCTCCCCCTATACCAACTATTCTGAGAAGCGAGTAAGGTACCATAACCAACGGATTGCAGTATGTACCTTAAATACACTGGGCAGGTTATGGGCAGCAGCATCTCCGTCGCGAAAGCTGCTCTCTGCGTTTAAAAATACTCTTGCTCAGCACTGAAATTATTGGAATTTTTATTCGTTTCATGAGGAGGCTTTTGCTAAGCAGTGGACGTTGTAACTCTGGCACAACCCTTGGCGCATAATATAGGGTCACTACCATATGTGCCATCGGGCCCCTCAATGTGTATAAAGTACGATTATCGATGTACATGTAAAATTTAATATCACAAACGATGATTAATGAATAAATCATTTAGTTTGAGGCAAAGAATATCATATAATATATCAACATAATGTTTAGCTTGGACGAGTGACGTTTGTTTGTGTGAGTGATTGCACATGTCCAGTCATTATATAAAAATATAGTTAACATGACTGTTTGTTACAATATTAAACTTGTTTAATATGAAAAATAATACCGCAGCAGTGAGAAAATCCTGTAACTTGCGAGTCTTGCACAGGTAGGATGCAGGCAAATTAAACGTGTTTCAAAAAATGCTTTTATTTTATCAAAAAAATTTTTCCTTGTCATTTTTATCATCATTGCTGCTATTGTAAGTCTACGTACTGCTGAATATATGCGTCCCCAAGAATGCTGCCCATCCCCACCCTTTCCTTTTGACCTACACTGTTTTGGATGGATATACCGCCATCTGTCAGTTCTGTTATCTTAGTCACCTGTGTCGACACCTGGTACAGGGGAAGGTACTGTTCAGCTCTGCCGGTACCTCTCGGCTGAGATTTCTTAAGCTATAATTATTATATTATAATCATCATCAAGTATGAGTAGTTTGTAACAATTGCATTTTATTTCCTTGTACATAATATAAAACACAACTGTTTTTGGATTTCTTTATTTACGTGTTTACATTACAGTCTTGTTCTACGAAAAGACCTGATCTGAAATGGAACTGTATAGGTTGTCTAAGTCCAGGTTGATTCCCCTGCAAAATGTCAGGAGAAAGAGCAATAGCAGTATTCGTATTACTGTCCCGGTTTAGAGGGCAGTGAAATGACTAGTTAATGTGATATAATATCTTAAGTATATTAATAAGTTACGGAGTTGACACCACGATAGTGATATCCTTTTGATATTAAGAGCGCCTAAAGGCTATAGTTACGCTCACTATCGCGCGGACTGTAGCCTTGTTGTCGACCTAGTGTGATAAAAATAAATACTTTGAAATGTTTTATTCAAGAGGCTTGATTTCTTTACAGCTTTAAATGCATAGAGAAGTATTAAAGTTTATTACAATTTAATACCTAACATGTTTTCGACAAAATGGGCTCTAACAGATGAATGGACAAAAATGTGGAGTTGGATTATTTTTTGAGGCTTGAGTGCATTTTGACTGGCTAATATCATAAGATATAATCTAAGGTACTGTTATAAATATAAAATAATGGAATATGATTAAATATCTTCAGTGGTGCCATATTGACTTGATTCAGTGTTTGTATGACCACGCCACTATGTCGATCCGAATACAGAGATCGATGGATATTTATCTAAATGAAATGTTGATCACTTGTGGCCACTTGTAACAGAATAGAAGTGTTTCCTCATGTACCAGGTATCGAAAGAGGCGACTGAGGGACCTGAACCGACAGATGGTGGAAGAAGCAGAGTTGCTTAAGTGGAACAGGGCGGAAATAGCCACTAACATTCCCATCATGAAATTACGCTCGACTGCAACTAAGCTTTGTCTATCAGTAAACGTCTTATGGCTGTTATGATTATGATTATGCAGCAAAACTTTATACAAATTATATGAAACAGACGACAAAACAACATCAAGGCGGACGAAGCCGCGAGCATTGACTAGTTCACTAATAAAGTAGAACATCGTTTTTCTTTCAATGTGTTGCTCAATACCATTATTATTTTAATGACGTAAGTATTGAACTAATAAATGAATTATTACTGTTATTACATTTAGCAGTGAATATATTTCTGTTGCAATTTACAATGTTTCTTGATAGCATTATATTGAGGGAATAGATGTTTATTGAAGGACTAGATTTTAATCGTGACTTCATGCATTTAGATTTACTTAATATTTTTTGTTCAACCAACACGTCATACCTGGCTAGACCAGACTTGAGAACAAATAGAAATATTGTGATTGATTATTATTGCTAAGGATTGAACCCTTGGCACATAAGAGGCATTACCGTATGCGCCATTCAAGAATTAGGGTTCAAATATTCCATATGCCCTGAAGTACCAGCAGAGAAGAATACTACCTCCTTCTGTATCAGGTATCGTGGGAGGCGACTACAATACCAAAACCGACAGATTTCGGTATATCTATCTGCATCAGTGTAGACTAAATGCATAAGGTGGGGATGGGCATCAGTATCTCCGTTACAAAAGCTGCACTCTGCGATTGCCAACACGATTGCTCAGCGCAGCAATTTTAGGGGAAAATTCCTCCTTTCTTGTAAACATCTTATTCTACTCCACCGGTTCCTGAAAGCGTGCTCTTAGAAATAAACTCTCGGCATAGGTATTCTCAGATCGTTATGACTAAGGAACCTTTAAAATCAAAATCTGTTCTGTTTTTCGGCAAAGGTCGGCAACGAACCTGTGATATTTTTCGTGTTGCAGGTTTCTATGGGCGACGGTGATAACTTATCATCCGGGAATTCGTTGTCTTGTTTCCCCCCTACAATATACAAATAGTTCTCTTTTTAAGAAAACGAGGGATTTTCCAAGCTGGTAAGAGCTGATAATCACAGAGTGAAGCTTCGTCATGACGATGCAGTCTTCTATCGGTTCTAGCACGAAAATCGCACCTTTTAACTTCTGGTAAAAAGGTTTTATAGCCGAAGGTATCACGAAAAGGAATCCTTAGATACGATAAAATGACACAACACTATTAGCGTTCATAGATAGACCTATTTTGATAATATGCCTACATTACAAATAACATTATTACAATCATAGTGTAACAAGCGAGTCGCTTTCAAAACAACGACGCCATAAATCGCCAAGTATATACCATATGTCAGATGCCTAAGCGACTTTACGTTTAACTACTGCTATCCACAAAACTTATTTGTGCATTAGTATTATACTGTGATCCCGTTTCTTATACCAAAATTATAGAACACATGACTATTCTGAAATAGGCTCTATTGAGATAATAATAAGGACACTTTGATGAATATAGATGAATTTAAAAACTGGTAGGTCACGGATTGCCATGCGCGCTTTCCAATAAAAATAATTGTTTTATGTATTTGTTCCAATT
Source organism: Heortia vitessoides (assembly GCA_020976665.1). Taxonomy (NCBI): domain Eukaryota; kingdom Metazoa; phylum Arthropoda; class Insecta; order Lepidoptera; family Crambidae; genus Heortia; species Heortia vitessoides. The sequence goes on from JACJUM010005602.1 coordinate 516,466, forward strand.
CGGGTAAGGTTTGTTTTATAATAGGTTGTATTTTTAAAACAATTTCAGAGTTACGGATGGTTTGATTTCGGGATTCGTTCTAAATACAATAAATCCAGAAAAGGGTTGTTGTATAAAAACACGGCTTAAGCCGAGCCTGTAAAAGCCTTTAAACCTTGAATTGTGATTAATCAATACGGTCAAAATATAGATGAATGTACAGAGTATGTCTATAGATAGACAGAGATAGTCCTTAAGGCTCTCAAATGGCTTCAGAATAACTAAATGTAGCTATCCGTAATTCACAATAATAATTATTTAAAATATATCTTTAGTTTTTAATAGGGCTTCGTCGCCGCGAGGTACCGGCAGAAAAGAATAGTACCTGCCACTGCACCAGGTGTCGCAAGAGACGACGAATGTACTAGACCCGACAGATGGCGGTATCTCCATCCGAAATAGTGCAGTTCAAAAGCACAGGGCGGGAATGGGCAGCAGCATCCCCGTCGCGATAGCTGCGCTCTGCGATTGCCAACGCACTAAACCTCCTTTCTAATGAGAGGCTCATGTTTAACAGTGGGCTGCCAATGACTGGTCTGATGATGATGATGAGGGTTTTGTACACCTCCATAGGATCAGTAGGTCCAGTTAATTAGTCTAATTTGAGATATACTTATCGAAATAGGTTATAAATATAAACACTATTATTTCTAAAATATTAGGTGTCACATTCGATGTTTATAATACTGATATTGCCGTGAGGTACTGGCAGAGCAAAATAGTACCTTCCTCTGTACCAAGTGGCGTAAAATATGACTTATTTGCCGGAGCCGACAGATCGACAGTCGATATATCCATCCGAAACAGTGTAGCTTAAATACACAGGGTAGAGATAGGCAAAAGCGTCCTCTTCGCGAAAGCTGCGCTCTGTGAATGCCAACACGCTTGCCCAGCGCGGCAATTATATTTTTTAACCTCAATATGTTTTACTTAGTCGACAAATAAGCATTCACTGCGGCCTATAGCCGCTCGTATTATCAAAAACTTCACTAGCATATTATCAGCCTTGTGTCTTGAAGATTTTATGTCACATTACTCAATATTATCACTGCCTCCCTCATCCCTAAACTGGACACCAAGACAAATATTTAAATGATAACATTTGTATTTGTTCTGTGTCTGGAAGTGAAATATATGTATTTAAGTATGAAATTTGTGAATCCTTTGTTTTCTGTAACACAAGTGCTTGATTGTGTAATTTATCATAAAAAGTGAGTTAATATTTGGCGGTAATAATTAATGAGAGTGAGGTACGTATACAACCTTCGTATGAGGTCTATCTCTAATAAGAATAGTTTATCAATAACACAACCTTAACGCCCAACTCATTAATTATTTTATTAAACTCATATTTATGGATAATAAAAACCCAGTTATACATTTATCTTACATGTTTCTAAGAGCTGTTTAATTATGAGAATAAAACTGTGTTATAAACGGTGGTGTTATCATAATACGTGACGATAAGTACGATTGCTGAGCACCAGGTGTTTAGTCTTGACACGTGGCTGTCGTCATCGGAACCTTTGGCTGGAGATAAAACGGTCGCATCCTCTACCGATTTACGCATTATATTGAGATAAGCCCGAGCATTCACTTGTGGTGAGCGTGCGAATGTAGCGAGCATTACAGAGATTCAACGAGCGTTCTTGCGATCAATTAGCATTAGAGAGTTTTATAGAGTTTGTTATAGTGTACGGCATTTAAATGCCTTTTTAATATAATTTGGAGGTAAAATTGATATATAAATTAGTTATCATCAATGTCTCGCCATGTTAGAAGGATTTATACCCATATTTGCCGCGCTGGGTGGGTATGATATAGAGTCTCAGGGTGTAAAGTATGCTGCTGCCTTTGTTTTGGAATCTAATTCGCCGCTTACGGGATACAGAGAAAGACTCTATGTCCACACGGAAATCAATCAAATAAGTAAAATTGTTTATAAGTTAATAATATTGTTACTATAATTATAGGTATAATTAAAAACGAGAAATAACTGAGCTTTCATTGAAATATTAAACGAATGTTTTTAATTATTCGCTGCACAAATTTTATTATTATAAGTAAAATAAAAAGTCTAAGTAAAAGCTTAAAAATCCGGTTCTATTGAGTGATTTTCCATTTAAATAGAATGTGATCACTTAGTCAAAATGGTGGGTTGACAAAGACGAAAAAAAGCGACTTTTAAGACCTTTAAACAGTAGTAGTACTAAATACCGATCAATTTTCTAAACGAACGCACTAGTCGATCGTAGCCTTTAAGGTCTTGATTAATTACTCGTGCTGTGGTTTTATTATCAAATATTAGTCATGTGGGAACACAGAAGCATTACTAATGCGTGCACGCAAATACAAATTTACATAAACTTGTAATTTTGTGATAAACCAGGAGGTTTAATACTCTTACAAAGGACACGCACATTTTTTTTCACATAAAATATTTAGCAGTGTAGCTGCAGTAAGATCGCCTATTTCTACCGACAAATATTGCTCGCTTTTTGTGTTCTGGTATATAGGGTGAAAGGGACAGTGAAATTAATGCAGGTTATATTTTCAAGTCACAAGGTAAGCAACGCGCTGGTGATATCTTGATGATATTACGAATGTCTATAGGCTGCATTGATCGGATTGTCAAACTGGAATAATAAATAAAAAAAGTAATGTTTTCTTCAAGACACAAAACTAACTGAAATACAATCTACTTCGTAGCAGGTAGATAAAAAAGCAATCTATCAATGCAGACATTTGTAAAAGGTCTACCTATAATAATATGATTACAACTTTACACCAAAAGTAATGTAACATTAAACAAATCTTAAAGCCAGTTTTCACAAGGTAATTATGCAAGTGCTAATAGAGCAATTAATTCGTCACATAGACGTGCTAATTGGAATATAAATCTAATTTTTAATAGCTATAAATTGGCCATTATTAAATTACAATACTAGTTCTTGCCCGTTGCTTTATTCTTGTGCAATTTAACATGAGGATTGTTGGAGTAACAGAAATTCGTTTACGTAGTATATTCACATATTTGATCATTTGGAAAAGGGGAATTTTACTCATAATTACCGCGCTGGGCAAGCGTGTTGGCAATCGCAGAGCGCATCTTTTGCGAAGAGGATGTTAATGCCCATCCCCACCCTTTGCATGTGAGCTGCACTGTTTTGGATGGATATACCGCTATCTGTCGGTTCTGGTATCTTAGTCACCTCTTATAACACCTGATACAGAAGGGAGGCACAATTCTACTCCGCCGGAACCCAGCTCAATACTTAAAAATTGGTAACTCTTCTGAATCTTTAAGATCATTAGAGCTAGACGCTCGTATTATCTCAAGGATATCACTAGCGCGTTGCTAACTTTATGACTTGAAGATATATATTGTCACTTTACCTAGTAATTTCACTGCCTCTCTCAACTCTTTCACTGCCCTTTAAGCCAAATCACAGCAATGCGAACACTGCTGTTTGACAGTAGAAATAGGTGAGGGTCAGGGAACAATGCAGAGGAACTTTCTATAAAGTTATGAATTTCATCTTCATCATAATTATTTCAGCCATATGATGTCCACTGCTGGACATAGGCCTCTCCAATTAATCTCCGTTAGGACCGGTTGTATGCGGCATGTGTCCAGCGCGATGCTGCGGTTTTAGTCAAATCGTCTGTCTACCTTGTGGGTGGACGCACAACGCTGCGCTTGCAAAGACGTTGTCTCCATTCTAGAACCTTACGATTCCATCGACCATTGATTCATACCCGAACTACAACTACTAGTTTAAATTTGGATAAAAAAATGCATAAAATAAATTGTAGGTGCATTTCGCTGACTTATACAATTTTTACAACATAAAAGTGTCTATTCGAAATATCACTTTTCCATAATAATCATTAGACATTCATAGACTAGATTTTAAACATACAAACAAGCGTTATTCTTCTCAGTATTAAATGTTAACTTAACTGCCAGCTTTATGCTGAATCGGAGTCAAGGTCGAAACTTATTCGCTCTAAGTTATGCACAAACTTTCTAAGTTGTAGTAAGTTTCGTGTTACGCCACTTAGGTACCCGGTCTCTTTGCAGAAGGAAATCATTTTTAGTACCAATAACTTTTCTATTTTATAACTCGGCCTGTTTTAGAATTTTATGTTTCTCAACAGTTCGGGTTTGCTTGGTAGTTTATTTGGAAAATGTGGTAGCGTTGTTAGTACCACATGTCGGGATAATTATGTTGTATATATATGTGGTTAAAGATTAATATTCCGCAACATTTCATACATTGATTTGATTCCGTAATGAGTCGCTTAGAACACTTGTATTACGGACATCAGGCACCAGAGAAACCACGAATATTCTACTTAAATATAAATAGTTAATAGCCAGACACAGAATTAAACATAAATGTTAATTAAACACAAGACAGGATTACTACTATCTGCGCCATCAGGATTATCAAAATTTGTGTGTCTATAATTCCAATTAAAAATTTTTTTACTAAATGCATTTACAGGCATCATCATAGCAGCCATTAAATATTCACTGCTGGAATCAAGCCTTCCCAAGAAAATAAATCAGTTGGTTTTGGTACCTCAGTCGCCTACAAAGACACCTGGTACAGGGGATGGTACTCTGCCGGTACCACATGGCCAATAATATAAAATAAATCTTTCTGTTTGTTCAGATAATCTCTAAAATAGTTTAACCGATCTTGACAGGACTTTCACAAGCAGATAGTTCATGTTAATAGGAGTAAATAAGTCTAACTTTATTTATTATTACTCCCGCTGAAACAGGAAATACGCGGTTAGAACCGAGGCAATCTAAGTAGTTTTTAATAAAAATAGCACTTATTGATATAAATAAGTGCTGTTTTCTATCAGCAATAAAAAATCCACTGTTGGACATCGGCCTTCATATAATTTTCGAACTAGGAAACTTTTTATGCACTTTGCATCTATTCTACAATTTCGTTTTATAGAACGCTACCGACATTTGCCACGCTAGGCAGACGTGTTGGTGATCGCAGAACACAACATTATGACTAGGATATTGCTGCGTAACCGTCTTATTGCATTTGACCTTCGATGTTTCTCATATATGTAAAATATATTTTTCTTAGTTTAAAATATTCCGCACAGTTGCGCGTCTAATGTCATTCAATTTTATCTGTGGTAAAATAATTATAACCTAAAAACGTCATACTATCATAATCTGAGAAATTACTTGTTTAAAAATACCACTAAAATAGTTGTGATTTGGAACTGACATTGTAAATAATAACATTAAGTGTCGTTTCTTTTCTTACAAAGAAACTCAATTGTGTTTGATTGACTGTGTCGTCCAAAGTACACATTGGATAACATAATATTATATTATGTGTATATACCGCCATTCATCGGTTTCAATACAGTAGTACATCTCTAATGATACTTTAAAATTAGAGGTATTACTCTACCTTTTTTGGAACCTTGGAATACGTTCTATTCCTTCCCATCACCTAAGGATCTATTCGTAGTATCAGTTTTTTTCACACATCTCATACATTGACCTGACTCCGTGGTAAATTGCTTAAAGCACTTGAGTTACGGACCTCAGACAATAGAGGAATTACAAATATAGCACTTAAATACATATTTTTAAGACCCAGACACAGAACAGACACATATTTCATCACACAAATATATGTCCTGGAGGGGATCCAGAACCCACATAGCACATAATATAGGATCACTACCATATGTACTATCAAGCCCGTCTATGTCTTCAATCCCAGCAAAAAATCCAATATCTTATTTAGTGGTGGATTATGTCTCATGGCAGTGGGGTACAGACAGAATCGAATAGTACCTTCTCAGTACCAGGTGTTGCAAGAGGCGACTAACGTACCGAAACCAACAAATGGTGGTATAGCTTAAATCCAACAGAACGAGGAGGAGTAGCAGTGATCTCGTTGCGAAGCTACGCTTTGTAATTGGCACCACGCATGCCCAGCGTAGTATTTATGAGCGAAATTCCCCCTTTCTTGGAGAAGCGTTGTACTGCAGTAGACGTTCCACAACTTCTGTGATGATATGTCTAATATAGAACCTTCTTCGCTCTATACGATCACCGCTAGATTTGCGTGACTCGATTGTTTGTAGTTTGACAAACTTAATAGATTAAATATAAACACAATGTCTTGCTAAGTAGTGAGGACATATTTATATTTATCAGAATTAATAACCGATCTTGCAGCTATAATCTAGTTAAAGTTGTTCGGATATTGGCTGGAACAAGTAGTTATACAGGGGGGCATCATGTCAGCCATTAGAAATCTTAGCTTTGCGACGGAAATGACTGCCCTTTCCTGCCCGCTACAGTTTTCTTTACAAGGTTGTTAATCAGTAAAATTTTAATACATTTTTTATTTAAATATTGTACGTACTTTCAAATATACAGCAAATGTAACGCCGGTATGAGTTCTAGTAATACCTATCATTAGGTGTTATTAATGCTCTTACCTATAAGTTATAAGACCCGTCTAGTACCGGTAGACTAGTATTCAACTAGTCAATGACCTATTTGTTTGAATAATCCTAGGGTCAATAGTCGGTTTGTGTAAAATTATAATTAGCCAATCATAGATTCTATTTCGGTTATTTTTGACAATATATAAGTGACTATGATAGGCCTTTTAAAATAAACATATATTTGACTTTGACTCAAATGATTTTTCTATACTTAGGAAAGGTATTTCATATTATAAATTTATGAGGAAATGTAACCAATAATGCAATACATAAAAAAAAATTAAATTCCGCATTTAGCGATGTGAGATCGCAAATTTATTTACTGCCAAGTTAATACATTAACACCGTGACAAATACAGGGGCATAAAACCTCAAATCAGATTTCAAAGAACGCGCGTATAAAACTAAATCCCCCGGGCGTTCACAAGGCAACGTTGAACAAATGCTCCGAAAATATTTTTATGACCTATTCAAGTGTATTTCATTTGAAGGCACGCTCGTGTGTTATGTGGAGGTATTATGGGTAATTTACTGTTCTCCGTTTATTACTCTATGTCAACTGAGAGACACTTTTTATGTTCAGGCTGAATCATCTTCGCACCTCAAAGATTAAGGGAGACAGATGCGATGCATGTAGACATTTGCAAAGTCACCGACAGATGGCGCAATCGCAATAAACCAATTAAAGCCATGCCAATCCTGAATCACGCTGACAAGATTTCTGTCGATACTCCGATGATATCCATATTGACGAGCCCTATGGCGCAGATGGTAGTGAATCCTATTTTTTGCATCAAAGGTTCGGTTTCCACCCTGGACAAATATTTTTATTAAGATATTTGTATTTGTTCTGTGTCTGGGTGTTAAATAGTTGTGTCTTAGCCTGGAAAGTGCTTGCACAAAGTCATGTGTGAATTTATTATAATTTATTATTAGTGCAGTTTTTTTTATTAACCACAAACAAGCATACAGTCCACGTGATAGTAAGCATTACTGCGGCCTATAGACGCTCGTAATTTCACAAGGATAACACTTACACGTTGCCAACTTTGTAATAAGAGTATATTATGCCTCATTCTCTAGTAATTTCACTGCCTCTCCCACCCTTTTAACCAGAACACAGCAATGCGAACACTTCTATTTGGCGGTAGAAATAGGTGAGAGCGAGGCACCAATAATAACGACCTGTTGTATGAGGTCTACCTCATGTTTTACTGTACCATACACGGAAGTAATAGTGACATTTAATTGTCTACAGAGTTCTTAACTTTATTTAAAGCATGATAGAGTATGAAAATAAGACACAGAATGCTTTTTTTTAGTTTGTTGCGGAAAATTTTGATCATTATTTGCATGACAATTGTAGGTAATTCAGTTTTAATTTAGCAAATACCGGAATCGTGAGTAACTGTTTTCATGAGCTGTATGGTACCGGCGTATTGGGTTACTATCTTTCTCTGCACCAGGTGCCGTAAGAGGTGAAAGACCGAAATTAAATAGTTTAGATGAAACAGGTTGAAAAAACCGAGTGTAGGAGAGCATCTTCGTCACGTAGTTATAGTCAAGAAATGATTCAATTGGATATCTTTTTAAAAAGTCTACTAACAGTAGGTCCCAGCATTTCTGCAGCTGATATGGTGATGATGACCGATTGGGGTAGTGTATGGTCAAATTGTGCGCGTGAGAAGGCACCCCTTAGTCTCTCATGTTACTTATTTATTCTAAAATAACCCAACAATGTTAAGTGCACTTTTTTATAAGTGACTAGCAGTGTTCTGCGGTAAATTTTTTAAAAGTTAAAGTTTTATCGAAGTACCATCGCAACACTACCCCCTATCATCCCCTTCAGGGATGAATTTCGAAAAAATATTGTACACGTGTTTCATGTCTTTCTCGTAAATGAAAAACCTTTACATTTAAGTTTATGCGCATTTATTTGCACACCCGTTTTACCCTCTCAGGTGGAAATTGTTTAGAAATCCTTTCTTGGCGCAAAATCTCAAGTTTCTAACCGTTGTAGTTTAGACCCTGTGTTGATATGTCAGTCATATTTACAGTACACTTTACACGTCTTAAAATATACATCGGCATAAATTTATCTCGACGAATCGTATTCGTATATATGTTAGGTTAGGTTACTGATGACATATTTATTAGATATTTTTTGTTTCATTTACTGTATAGGTTTTGATTTATCATCATCATATCAGCCTAATTAAAACAAAAAATTAGCTAAACAAGGTGACTGTTGGACAGAAGTCTCACAAAGTATGAACGATTTTTGTCCACATTGCCGAGCTGGGCAGGCGTGGTGGCAACCGTAGAATGCAACTTTGCATCAAGGATACTGCAGCCTATTCCCATCCTGTAGTATTTAAGCTGCACCTTTTCGCAATTTAGTTATGATTCATAGATTGCTAAATCAATTAGTAGAATATATGGTAAAATTTTCATTCATATTATTGTTGACACGATCTCCGTATATTTAATTCAGAAAGATCATTATTTATAATCCATCCATCGGTATATTAAATATTTAGATATACCATTATATATATTTAAAAAACGGGGCCCGTTGGCGCAGTTGTTAGTGATTCTATCTTGTAAACCAAGGGTCGTCGATGCCTATCTAAAATATTTATATAATAAATATTTATGTTTGGTTTGAGTCTGGGTGTTTAGTACTCGTATGTATTTATTGTATATACAACAGAGAAATCACAATTATATTGTGATTTCTCTGTTATCTCATGTCCGTTACTTTAGTGCTTAAAGCGACTTTTATCGCAGAGATGTTGTATGAATTATTATTGCTTGAAACATGCGTTATCCACTATTAACGAAATATAAGCCCAATAGTGGGCTTATGGCGCAATCATTATATTGGAGGATTTACCCCACGATTACATTACGTATAAGTTATTTATTACGGGTGTATGTTGATTTTTCTTTCTGTAGTTTTTTTTACCCCTAACAATTCATACATTGTCCTGATTCCGTGATAAGTCAGTCAACAGAGGAATCAATAATACACTACTAAATACATATAATTAAATAGTCTATTAATTAAATTAGTCTATTAAATAGTCCAGCAGTGGTAGTCCAGACCTTTTAATGGCTGGTATGAAGAAGAAGAAGATTTTAAGAAGTGATTTTACATCTTTTATGTAGAAATATGTAAAGGGTCAGATAATGATATGAGGAAAAAAGAAGTACCAGAAGATCTCTATTTAAAGGTCTTTATAATAAATGAAGCAAGTGGTTAAAAAAATAATTTAAAGTCTTTGCCGTATTTTTAGGTTATTTCACGTAGCCGATCTGTGTCAATGCATTCAAAATACGAGATTAACTCGTGTTCAGTGTACAATGTACCTACATATTAGGGTTGAAAACTCTCGTCACGGGCAATCTGTTTCAGTCAATCTCATTTGTGACCTACGGAATATCGATTGAATCTACAAAATAAGTTTAGTTTGTCAAACTCAACTTTTATACCTTAGTATATTCTACAGTACTAATATTTGTTTAACAGACTTAACTTACGTATATATTTATATTATAAATAATATTTGAATTTATTATTATATACTCGATTATAAATTCGATTTTAGTAGCTATTACTGCTTGAGTGCGTAATACATCTACAGTAAACTTAGTAGCAAGACCTGTTCAGTGATAGCAGTCAAATTTTATGATGAACTTGCTGCTTGATGATAGATGTGATATGTGACTTGACTCTGTCTGCGCGTCGTAATATTGCATATTCAGAAATTTTATTGATATTTTTATTATTTTAAAGTGACTGTAGTTAGGTCAGGGTGAATTAAAAATGTTAATATTAAAATGTCTATTATCAATTAATTAATTTTATTTTCTACAGAAACAGCTAATTATAAAAAATATAAAAACAAAATTCAGGGATAACAGTTTAGGATTATAGTTGCTTTACTAGGATCTACAGTTGTTTTATACTACTCTTTAGCTAAAGGATAAAATTGATTCCTCGGAGAAAGTGTTGCCATTTACATAAAAAGGCTACGGCCGAGTCTCGGACACAGCTGAATATTATTCTTTATTTCATTATAAAAGTAATACGATCGAACATAAAAGTATTCTTTAACGTTAAAAATAATGCACGACCATCTATTTTTATATGACTTAGCCGACAAACAAGCATAAACGTCACTGTAGCCTATAAACGAGCCTGCCAATTTATCACATTTGCCAACTTTGTGACAGGAAGATATTATGTCACGTTACTGGAACAGCAATTGAAACTCTGCTGTTTGGCGGTAGGAGTAGGCGAGAGTGAGGTACCAACGCCGTTGACTTTTCTTGTAAACCTCTAGTAAGCTATGAAAGTACACAGTCATATAATATGCTATTTTATCTCGTGAAAATCTAGGCTGGGTTGCTTGTATTGTATATATTTAATATAATAAGATTTCCGAGATTTACGAGAATTTAGTTGATTGAAAGACTACAAGTCTTTATATTAGTAATTATAGTAAGAAATTATATTAGACTTTTCTTTTCAAAACCTTTCCAAATACTCATTTTGCTCACTACCCAATGAGCTTTGATTTCCACTCTATTAAAAAATATATGGTGTTTGCAGTTACATCGACTCTACAATATAAAAGTATTTATATTCATACAAAATGTCGTCTGCATTGGTACCTCACTGTCGCCTATTTCTACTGTCAAATAGTAGTTCACATTGTTGTATTCTGGTCTGAAGGGTGAGAGAGACAGTAAAATAACTGACATAATATCTTAAGTCACGAAATTGGCAACGCGCTAGAGATATCCTGGTGATATTAGGCCATAGGCTGCTGTGATGCTTTCTATCACGCAGACTTATTTGTCCAATAAAAAAAAGTGAAAACCGTGTTTAGGTATTAACAAGAGAATCGAGTAATAATGCTTCACACTTTTTTTCCAACAGTTGGCAGCCCTATATCAAAGTTCATGCGCAAGAGTTTACGACGTGTCAGGCGCACAAAAAGTTTTATTTATCGCTCGTGTGCTGTTGATTTTTACGACCAAATCCGGCATATTTCTTTGTGGCCAAATTTATCTAATTGTGACGAGCGATTCTTTGTGATGTCGAAACCTATAGGTTATTATTTTATATTATTGCCTTTATTGACTGTAGAAGAATTAGAGCTCGCTTACAAAGGGAATTAATGGTGGTATTACAGTTTTACTATCGGTTGCCGTTTCTAAATTATTTTAATGTCTATTGTTATAGTAGAAGATCAAACATTGTATACATTTCGAGAAAAAAAAGTGTGTTTGATAAATTTTTGTTATGCTGTCATTATTTCTTCAGTTTCCTTTTGATTCGATGCGGAAGCGATATTTATGTCTCAAGTTTACTTTATCGTGTGAAACATTATATTCACGTGTCCTGGGAATACTATTTCTGAAACTTTCTGTATCCGTTCATTTATAATAAATTTGCCAGTGTTAGTAATCTTTAAGGTGAACAATTGAACTTGGGAACGAGAAAAAAGTGTTAAAAACTGTAAATAAAATTTTTGAAAAGTTGACAAAAATTTACGTATGAATACACATACATACACACACACACACACTGACACAAACAGACTAAGGTTTTTAATTTCAATATTATTATTTTTTAGTTCATAGTTATTTAAATGTTTTCTGAAAAAATTTAATAAACTTCATATTATTGCCATAACACAAAATTGAATATCGATTGCTTTCCCAACAAGTCAGGCTATACCTATTGTGGGGAATTGAAATGATTTTATTGTAAAAGCACGTACTGAAATAAAGTTTTATTATTCTTTACATATTTCAGTTTCAGTGATTATTTCTTTTATTTAATTTTATATATTTATTTATTGAAATCCACAATAACTTCACTTTATATTGTAATATTTTTTTGTGTGAATTTTCCTATTATCAAAAGTATTTGAATTCTCTCTTGCATAACTCTTGCCCTAGTCTGTAACTGTACGCTAGATTTCAAAATCAGTTTACTGCATTAGTTGTGATAATGTTACCAACATACAAAAATACTTTCGCATTAATAATGCTAGTATGGACTGTAAACTAAAACTTCTCTTAGATGAGTATTTTTTTCAATGAAATTTAAATCGTCAAACAAACATACATTCCATGATAATATATATAGTATATATTCACATTATTCAATAATCAATAATTTCTCTTTAAACTGGAACAGCACTGCGCACGTTGCTATTTGCGGTAGAAATAGGTAAGAGTGGGGTAGAAATACAGATGACCTTTGAGTTTACCTCTAGAAGATTATGCTAATACTAAATTGACCGATGACCTTGATGACCTAACAGAGTATTGCAATATGAACAAAAAGATGAGTGGCTGACTATAAATTAGTCAGAAAGCAAATAGCCAGCTATATTAAGACTACTTTATCTACAAGATTATCAGTCGAGCCACCAGGAAATATTTATGAAATAATAAGGGCTAAATGAGACTTCTGTTACACATCCCTTTTCTTTTAATAGCATATCACATCAGCTGTAAGGCGTCGTTATGTGTCGTATCGGTATCTACAAGACATATCTTATAGAATAAATAAATAATAAGTAATAATAAATTTCCACAACATCTCATACATTGACCAGACTCTGTGGTAAGTCGCTTAAAGCACTTGCGTTACGCCAGACAATACAGGAATCACAAATAAACTACTTAAATAGATATATTTAACACCCAGACACAGAACAAACACAAATACCATCATACAAATATTTTCTCTGGGAGAGAATCAAATCCACGACCCCTGGTACACAAGATAGGATCACTACCACCTGCGCCATCGGGCCCATAAAATGACAAGAATAACGGGTTTTTACCAATTATTAGGCAAATTTGGGCAGGGCCAATAATGGCCCATCCTTGCGCTGATTTATTTAAGCTACGTGTTTGCAGTGAGATACCGGCAGAGTGGAATAGTGGGTACCCCTGAACCGGCCATTGTAATAGGTGAGGTGCTGGAATCGACAAATAGCGGTATATTATTAACTAAAGACTCGCATCGACTCACTCAAACAAACACTCACACTCGACTCGTGTATCGCAAATGCAAGAGGGCGTCAACGGACACCACGATATATATATTTTTTTAATTCTCCTTTCTATTGGAGGCCAGTACCCAGCAGCGGACTTCTACGGCTGGCATGATGTGATGTGATGATTTCTGAATGGTATACCGCCATCTGTCGGTTCCAATAACAATCTTAAGATGTACTTCAAGTACATCTTAAGATTGTTATTTTCGCAAAATATAAAAAACGGCAGCTTTGATTGGAGACAAAACATCTGTTGCACGCTCGTTTTATTTATTTATCATAAATACGTTTCACCCGTTTGGATTGTTTACGCATGTTTATATTTGTGAATATTTTGCCACTGCGCGCGCTCTCGAGTTATTTCGGCGGTCGTAAATGCCTTGAACAATAAAAGCATCATTAAATTAAACGAGTGCTAAGAGCCTTCAATCTTTTTCGTTTTAACACTCCGCGCAGTCCGCTCGTCCTCCCCCCTTAACCCCCCTCTTGTAATGATATACGCATTAGCGGGATTAGCGGCGCATAGCATATGCATTTTATGTGCTTTAAAACATATACGAATGCACATGCGATTACAAGAGCTTGTAAAGGTATGCAGGCTAAAATTTATTGCGATTCAGCTGATGCCGCTAAAGACTCGATAAAATATTATTCTCTGTCTACAGCCCTATAATTTTCTTATTATCTTATTATCCCAATTAATTAAAAAATTAATTGTCGTTTTATATCGATTATCCTTTAACTTTAGGTTAAAAATAAACTTATGCGTTGCTTCTGAAAACGAAGATTTATTTCGTTAATTTCTTATAAATATTATTATATAATTTATTATTTATATTTTATTATAACTTTACCTGAAAACGAAGAAACGACAATTAAAGTCTAGTCTTCCACCAATTATTCTTATTTATCTATCTTAAATCACAATAATCTAATACAATGCTATTTTTTTCATAACCTCTCAACTGACCATTGACCTCAGACTCTAGCGCTTGTCAGTTGTCAATGTCATTCAATGTCGTTCAAAAGTTAAAAAAATATTATTTCTTTACAAATATACACTGTTTTCTACAGAGAGACCAACATCTGTCAATTTCGGTACCTCGGTCGCTTCTTATGGTACCTGGTACACGAGGAGGTACTATTCTACTACCCCGGTACCCACAGGCACACTATTTTAATTACCCTCAATCAAATATTCCAGAGATATATTTCTACCCACTTCTATTGACGTTTTATTCTCGCCAAGTTACGCTTTTCATTTGATTCCATGCCTAATTTTTGTTTTGACAGTAAATTTATATAACCATTCCTACGAATAAAATCCATATAACAGCTAATATATATTTGAAGCCGTAAGATACCGGCAGAGTAGAATAGTACCTCCTCCTGTAGAAGGTGTCGCAAAATGCGACTAGGGTAAGAAACCGACAGATGACGGTATATCCATCCGCAACAATGTAGCTCAAATACACAGGGCAAAGATAGGTATCAGCATCCCAATCGCGAAAACTGCGATTTGCGATTGTCACACGCTAGCCCAGCGCGGCAATTATCAACAAAATTTCTCCTTTTGTTGGAGAAGCCTCTGTCCGATGAATTCTGAATGATGACATATTCGAAGACGAAATATTGAAAATTAAACAAAAAAGTTACAGGCAAACATTCAAGCCACAAGTCATAAGTTCATAACTCTATATTACTAAAGAAGTATGTTTAAAATGCTTTGAAATCTCATATTTAATGAAAGAATTGCAAAGTTTCTCATTTCCCCGGATGAGATCCCGTTTGAAGTTGCCTTGGTAAGAGTTTTTTTTATATTATTTCATAAACGCGACGTAAGATTTTTTTTATGGCAACAATATTTTTTATGCGGCTTCGAGAGTTTTCAGGCGTCTAAAGGGTCGTTACAGGGACGTAAACTGAGTAAAGGGGATTTTTTAACATACAGAATTTTACATTGAATTTTACTTATCATGCGTGATGTAGTTTTAATTGGAGATACTTTCTACTTACTCAGTTTTTTGACGTGCTGTGTCACAAATAGATTATCATTCACCATACCAGCCATTTTAAGTCTACTGCTAGACAATGGCCTCTCCAAGAAATGGGGATATTTGCTCATAATTGCCACGCTGGGCAACCGTGTTGGTAATGCCACGATTCAGACGAGCCAGTTGGCGCGTTTGTTTATGATCTTTTTGTTTGCTCAAGGTTGTGAGTTCGATTCTCCCAGGATAAATATAATAGAACACTGTAATATCTTATACATTGACTCGAAGTAAGTCGCTTTAAGCACAAACCACAAATGTCAACATGAAATGTTTGTCCTTGGTGGGAATCAAACCCACGGCGACGCGCATAAGATTACTACGTCAGGTCCATCTATCATCAAGTTTATGTAATGAACTGTTTGTATTTGTTCTATGCCTGAGTCCTTTTTACATTTTTCAGAGTCAGGTTAATGATTTTCTTATTTCTCAGGCCAAAGCTAATTTCAAAGGCCGTGGGTTCGATTCTTACCCAAAACAAATATTTCAATTATGATAATTATGTTTGTTTTGTATGTGGATATTAAATATATTTATTTAAGTATTATATTTGTGATTCGTCTGTTGTGTGATGTTCATAACACAAGTGTTTTAAGCGACTTATCAAGGAATCAGGTTAATATATAGGATGTTGTGGGAATTAAAAAAATACAAGAGTCAGGTTAATGTTTGAAGTTAAAATCAGTTATAATTAATTAAAGTTTCAGGTTTAAATAAAATAAAAATCAAATTGATAAATGACCAGGACCAACTACAAAATAATACGGAACGCCAGAAGGCATTTTGAATAGAAATCCAGACCCACACACAAATAGGCAATAATCTTGAATGTCGTGTGAATAAAACATAACATATTTACAATAGGGATCCCTATGCGGCATATTAAAACCGTCCGCCGTAAACAGGAAAAATAAATGGCGGCCCAAAATTAGCATATATTTTGCTATATATTTGGAAAGTTAATAGGCGTTTATGGGTGCATTTGGGTTAGGATAATGTGACCTGAATTATGGGGGTTTCAGTTGCTCCTCATATTTTAAAGGTGAAAGGGACATTGTTTATAAGTTACGATAAATACATTAATGAGTGTGGATTTAGCTGAATTACAAAGGTAAAAGCCTGAGTACCGGTCTGAATTTATTATGAAGTCAGCAAACAAGTATACGGTCCGCTTGATTGTAAACATGACCGCAGCTTATAGATGCTCGTGTCATCATAAAGATATCACTAGCGGATCGCAAACTTTGAGAACTGAAGACATCACATGTACCTATTAAATTCACTGCCCCGCTCACCCTTCAAACCGGAACACAGTAATGCAAACTGCTATTTAGCGGTAGAAATAGTTGAGAGTGAGGTATCAATGCAGGCGACCTTTGTAAAAGGTCTACCTCGTGTATCATACTAGGTAAAAACAGGCCTGATGGCGCTGTTGGTAGTGATTTTATCAAGTTTGCAGTTTCGATTCCCATCCACGACAAATATTTGTGTTTGTTCTGTGTATGCCTGTTGTTTATATGTATTTAAATGTTATATTTGTGATTCCTCTGTTATCTGATTTTCATTATACGAGTGCTTTAGGCGACTTATATCAGAGTCAGTTATTGTATGTGGTGTTGCATAAATTTATTTTTATTATTATTAATTTATTATTATTAAAAACACGATAAATTAAAAAAAAATTTTTCTTCCGTAAAGTAAGTAGGTCTAACAATCCACCAATCGATTTAGTTTAGCTACGTCTTTAAATTGCTGTAGTTATTGTAAAAGAATACCTTTGGCTACTAGAACTTCATACACATAAAATTTTTGATTATAATTAAAACAAGCCGTGAAATACCAGCAGAGTAGAATAGTACCTTTGTCGTAAGAGGCGATTAAGGTACCATAACTAACAGATGGCGGTATATCCACCCAAAACATTGCAGGCACAGGACGGGCATGGGCAGCAGCATACCCGTCGCGAAAGCTGCGCTCTGCGATTGCCAACACGCTTGTCCAGCGCGGTAATTATTGGCAACATTCCCCTTTTCTTGGAAAGGCCTATATCCAGTAGTGAACTTTCAATGGCTGGTATGATGATGACGACAAATAAAAAAATAAAAAAAAATTGTATCACCACAAAAGCTTGAAAATATCGCAGTTTAACATTATAATGTAAAATAATCATTTTGGAATTTGTTGTAATTATTTTTAAATATCACTTAGGTTAACAATCAGGCCCTTTTTTAAAACCTTTTCTACCTAGAGGTAAGAGGTATGTTCGCCTAGGTCATTCTATGCCAACTTTTCTGATCACTTCCGCTCTATATATTTGTGCAGTCATTCTACTTTCATCCATCCTTTCTACATATCCAAACCATCTCAACATTCCTCTCTCTATTTTTGTTCCAATATAATCTTCTACATCACATTGATCTGTTGTCGCACTATTCTCTATCTCTGAAATATTATTTCACATTTCCTAGTAATTTCACACATTTCATGCACATTGCTGTAAATTTGCTGAAAGAGGTTGAGATATTTAAGAGGTAAAATATAAGAAACACGCCTACTCATGAGATACGCTATCGTTTTTAATTTTTGTTATTTTAATATAATGAAATAATAATCTTAACACAATTAGAATTTATTAAGTAAAGATACAATATAAACTGCCAATACAAAGTAGAAGAATCTAAATGAAGTTGGTGATCTAAATGAAGAATGAAATAAAGTTGGTCATGTTAGATCGCCATTTTGTTTATGTTTACGCTTATGCGGGATATAAGGCGTTATGAAAGCGGGCGCGATATGTGACCGCGTGTGCGTGAGATGACCATTACACGCAGGCCCCGCTAATACCCGCAGACTTATGAATGTCATAGACAGGGCATTTTTTCAATCTCTTTATTATTTTACTAGAGCTTAGCTTTCTAAATTCTGCAGTAGGCATTAGTACCTCGTGCTTACCTTTTTCTACTGCCAAATAGCATTGTCCGTATTATTGTGTTTCGGTTTAAGGGGTGAGAAAGGCATTGAAATTACTGGGAAAAAAGACACGGTATCTTCAGTTCTCAGAGTTGGCGCCGCAATGTCGGTTTCAATACTTATGATAGCGTATAATAATAAAAATAATAATAATAATAATAAATTCCCACAACATCTCATACATTGACCTGACTCCGTGGTAAGTCGCTTAAAGCACTTGTGTTACGAATGCCAGACAACAGAGGAATCACAAATATACTACTTAAATACATATATTTTACACCCATACACAGAGCAAACACAAATATCATCATATAAATATTTGCTCTGGGTGGGAATCGAACCCACGACCCCTGGTGCACAAGACAGGATCACTACCATCTGCGCCATCGGGCCCGTATACTTTTAGACTTTGTTGGCTCCCCACTGGTTAATGTACTCAATATTGCAATTACTACTTTTAGAGTAGAATAGTGCCTCTCTTCGTACCAGGTGTTGTAAAAGGCGACTAAGGTACCAAATCCACTGATGGCGGTATATCAATCCAAGACAGTGTAACTCAAATGCATAGTGTGGGGATAGGCAGCAGCATCCTCATTGCGAAAGCTGCGCTCTTCGATTACTAACACGATTGTCTAGCGCACCAAATATGGCCATAATTCCATCTTTCTTAGGAAGGCCTATGTCTAGCAATGGACTTACATTGTCTGGTTCAACTCGGGTAATTACCTGACTACAAAAGCCGACATTGAAAAACCAAAAAAAAAAACGACTAGAAAACAAGTAAATAAAACTTATTTACTTCTTCTTGTTTGTATTTTATAATATTCTAATGTTTAAGACTGCAAGTCAAACTTTAAATTATTATTATTAAATTATTCTATTGTAGTTTATTTAACATCACTTTAAGATCCTTAGAGGCTGTAGGGAAATAAAAGAAAAGGTTGCAAAGAACGCTAAGCGAAAACTAAGTAACTGAGGTAGTGGTTGATTGAAATGAAGCGAGCAAAAGCTGACTATAACTATTATTACTTTAAAGAGATTTAATCAATTGATTTGAAACGAAATAGCAAAATTATTAAAAATGCTTCTTAGTGAAAATTAAGACCAGCTTTCTTCATGTGACTTTATTATAATCGAAATTAATAAAATTTTAAGCGCGATAAAATGTTAAGGCCGAAGTCTTGGGTCCTTTGTTTTCCTACAAAAAAGTTATCAAAATCCCAAATATCATCAAAATAAATTCACTGGATAAACAGTGAAAGCGTGACAAACAAACAGTAGTCATGAGTAAACTCTATGGTTACTAAAGGTTTAAAAAAGTACTTTATAAATGTAGAACTTGTATTGATAAAATAAAAAGAGTGTGTCAATCAATAAATGTTCTTTCTATTTAAAAAAATCTACTAAGAAATATAGCAATAGCAAGTTATAAAGTATATAGCAATCCTGTCTATAGATTATTGTGTCTATGGCGGGAGCGCCTGAAGTCTCCCAGTAGAGACAATAATAATAAACAAAACAAGAGCATGTCCGCAGTTACCGTCCTACCTCATACTTGTGAGCCGCCACGAAAACTAGCAACTTGGAACAATAAAACAATTTTTTTTTAATTAAAAAAAGGATCCAAGAAGTTATGAACTTTACTGAAATAACGTCTACTGCTACACATTGATCTACCTAAGTAAGAGGAATTTGCCCATATTTTCTTGGGCAGGTAAGCGTGATGGCAATTATAGAGTGTAGCTTCGCTATAGGAATGCTGCTACTCATCCCCGCCTGTTTTATTTGAGCTAATCTACCATCACTGTTGGTACTGCAATCGCCTCTTACGACACCTGTTACAGGAAGAGGTAGTATTATACTCTGCCGGTACTGAACGGCTTACCTTATATTATATTAGATTATATATACACACATTCACACCCACACACACATTACAGAGCACAAGTGCCTATAAGCACAGGCTAGATCTAGTTTAGGTAATTAAGCATCAAAATAAATGTATTATAGTTTAAGTTTCATTTTGTTAAATAAAGTTATTATTATTATTACTTCTTGAGAAAGGTTATTGGCAATATTATCATGCTAAGACTATTAACAAAGAAGCATAAATAATACCTGATCTTCTTATCAGTACTTTATAAAATGACCGATTCCAAAATAACATTTCCACTGCTTTTGTTTGCAAATAAATGTAGCTTCATACAGTTTTCCAGAAGCTTGATTTTGCGATCAAAGCTAACTAACACGCGAGGCAATTTAGGAAGCTCCACTTGTCCAGTTTTTCCCGAAGTAAAAACTCAGCGAGCAAAAAAAAGCAAAAAAAAAATCGCAAGTCCACAGTGTTAGCACGAAGCAGTGTGTAGTTTGGTCCGACTGTCCGCTCGCTTTATTGCCCCGTATTTAAGCTCTATGGAAAAACTTCCTTGCTGTTTATACTACGTTTGTTGACAACCCTACTGTGAAATTAAGGAGAGACGTAGAGACGTAATACGGCAAAGGCTTTCGGGTTTTTGGTAGTTTTTGGATAGAATATTTTATTTTATTTTTCTTATTTATTTAACTGTATAAATGTACAAATGGCGGACTTAATGCCAGGTGGCATTATCTCCCAGTCAACCATTACACAAAACTGAAATATATATATATATATAGTGGTGCAGGCAATATATATACAAAATAAATAAACGTGGCATACATATTTGTATAAATAAACGCAATAAATGCATATGATATAAAAATATATATAAAATATTGTAGCTGATGTCTTTTTTGTTTGTGGTATGCTTAATTGGTTGTGGTGTTAGACAGTTAGGTGGTGGATTCTATAAATATTTCTAAAAGACAACGTGTAAGTAACACATTTATTTTTTATTTTTTAGGTTGACACACAAGCGTACAGCCCGTGTCATAGTAAGCGTCACCGAAGTCTATAGACGGTACAATATCAGAAGGATATTACTTGCGCGTTGCCAACCTTGTGTTTAGAAGATATTATGTTGTATTAGCCAGTAATTTCACTGAGTCTCCCACCCTTCAAACCGGAACACAGCACCGCTTTAGGCGTAAACGGTCTAGCCGTTTTATATATTAACTAGTACGCATATACAAAAAAATAAATCAAATTGTTTGTTCTATACAAACAATCAAATATATTTATTAATAAATATAAATATATGTTAGGGATCTAATCCACGACCTTTGGTGCATGAGAAAGGATTGCTACCATCTCCGCCATCGGGTCCATCAAAGATACATATAGATATATTAATGAATTATCTTTAATCATCCCCACGGTCAGTGAAAGCGACCAGGACTAAATCAATCTGAGAAGGAAACATATTAAAACAGAAAGGGCGATCCCAGGGGCAACATAGGACGCAGGGTTGGCGTTTTGCTAATGGGCTATGGGTTGTACCATCGGGTAAGAATTAGCGGGATTGGACGACTATAAGAAATGGGCATAACCTTACTCTTAAATTACGCCAGGAACGTAGTATACGAGAATGTTCCGAGAGTAGTTTAGCTTGCAATTAGTTGAGAGTAGCCTTAGAGATAATGGTTATAACTTTGTAGAGAAAGAGGGTGCAGGCAATATTAACTGTCATCGTTATTATTTCCCATGTACAACTGAGGTATGAGTTCTAATTTATATTTATATATTACTATCTGTTTATATATATATTATAGAACTTTATAATATTATATAATAATATATAATATATGTAATAGGATAATTGTTATCCTTCACGCCAAACAGACCTAGATGAAATTTGGCACATAGATAATTGATAAAAACATGCTCTTTTAGGGTACACATTTTTGTTTTTCTGTAAGAATTCAGTATTATTGTACAGTTTAACAGTCTCAGAGCGACATAGACTTATTACAAGAGCTCTTTATCAGATGTAAACACTACATCATATTATAATGTCATCATCATCATCATGTCAGCCATCTGCCTATTTTTAGAATTGGTTGAGTCACCCAAGAAAAGAGGAATCCTACCCATTATTGACGCACGTTGGCAATCGAACCTCGCGATGGGATGTAATTTCCTATCTCTGACCTGACATTTGAGCTACACTGCTACGGATGGATATACCGCCATTTATCGGTTCCGGTATATCTGTCACCTCTTACAATTCCTGGGAAGGGGGAGGTACTACTGACGGTACCATACGGCAAATATGAAATACATACATTCAATAGCATATTATTTTACAGCTTATAGAAGTATTTTTTATATATTATTCCGTATCTTAATAACGTATTATTGCTATACATTTTTATTTTCCTCACAACTTGACATTTATAAATCATATGTTTCTTTTACCCTCTTACATAAGGTGTTTTATTATTTTTTGCCAAAATTAAGTCAATGTTTAAAACCATTCAGACAATAGTAAAAATTTCATAAGTAATATTTTTAATTTCTCACCCATAACATTTTTTAAAAAACATTCTTTTAAAATACTCATTAATAAATATTTTCAGACGTTTTACAGTTCCAAACTTATTATTAAATATTAAAAACTGATTATATAACGAAACAAGTATAAGAGAGGCTTAAAACTCCACCAACTGTTCACGGTGCCTCAAGAAAAATAATAATTGAAAAGTGTATTATCTACCGTGGAATTCTTTACAATCCGCAAATGACTGTTTCACGACATAAAAGGTGGGGAGTTCATTATATACTTTTTTCGCGAGGAATTTTAAACATCGCCTCTCCTGTTCCTGACAAAATGCAAAATTTGCATAAATTAAGTAATTTTCGCTCCTTCCCCCCAATTGTTATTCAATACTGCATTTTGGTCAATCACCCCGGCCTTCTCGTCGGAGAATACAAAGCGAGAACACCACCGCTTTCTTTTATAATTTTCTTTGTGAATTTAATGTCAGGTTATTTGGTATTTTTTAAATTAATTTGTCAATTTTGGGGAATTGAATACTGACTGATTGACGTGATTGCTTTGAGATACATTTTTTTTTTTTAGTTTTGGGACTATTTATAAAACAAAATAAATTGTATTATATTTTATTACATTTACGAATTCATTACTCATAATAAACAGCATTATGTTAAAATGCGGTTTGTTTCTTTGTCTCTCGATTTTTTAACGACGATCACTGTGGAAAATCTTTTTTATTGGAGTTGTTGCAAAATATTAGCCGGCCCGATCGCGCAGATGGTGAGGGATCGCTAACGGTTGTGGGTTCTAACCCAACTCAGAACAAACATTTATATAATGATATTTATATTTTTTTCTGTGTCTGGGCGTAATAAAATAAACTTTTGTCTAAAGTATGTTATATAACTATTAAGCTTAGGACAGATTCGCGGATATTCTTATTATTAACGTTATGATTATTTTAATATATTTAAATTATATTACTGGCAACTTCAATGTGGAATTTAAATAAAATCTAAAATATTACTATCGAGCCGTTCAAGTGTGATAAACAGACAAGACATTCGCATTTATAATTTTCGTATGAGTTTTAAAACAGCTACTTATTTGATCATATGTATTTATGCGTATTATCATCATCGTGATAAATAAACACATGATCAAATAAGTAGCTCCATAATGTCTTCATCCATACAACTGCTAACATGCCTACGGGACCCATCGCACAGGAACATTAGTGGAGTCCATCGGACTCCTAGTCCGTCGATGCCTCTCGCAGATAACGGTGTTACCTTTAGTATATATAATGACTTAATAATTTTGTATGCCGATGCTATCTTCTAAATGTCTAACTGCAACACGCTTTCTTACGCGGCGTAATTTCGCTTTGTATTACAAAAAATGTTACATGTTTAACAATACTATTAAAATTAGCCCTCATAATTTGTTTTACTCTCCTACAAATGGTACCAATCTCATTATCTTTAAGGCTCTAGTCATGTGTTTTCACAAATCATCATCATTATCATCATATCAGCCATAAGACGTCGACTGCTGGACATAGCCTTCTCGAAGCAATCTCCAATAAGACGAGTTGTATGCGGCCTGTGTCAAACGCGATCATGCGGTTTTAGTCAGTTCGTCAGTCCATCTTGGGGGTGGACGCCCTGCGCTGCGCTTGCCAGTACGTGGTCTCCAATCCAGAACCTTACGACTCCATCGGCTATCGGTTCTTACCAAATGCAAATATCATCATATAAATATTTATCCTGGGTGGGGATCGAACCCACCCTTGGCACATAAGATAGGATCACTACCCTCTGTGCCATCGGGGCCGTCAAATCTATGTACCTATATTTATCCTAAAAATATATTGTGACTATAAATTGTGATTTAACTTAACCTATCTCACAAGTTGGATGATACTGTACACTGTAAGCAAAAAATATTAAAATCGGTATAGTAGTTTTGAAGTTCATTCCGAACAAAAAATAAAATTTTACATTTCTGGACGTATTAAATTTAAATATTTTTTGTTACATTTTCTATACTTTTCTCTTTTCACTTATTAAGTAAGTCGTTGGTCGATAACTATTGGCTTTTATCTTTTTTTTATTACATACAAAGGTTATCTGCGTTAGTACGACACTCTCACCTATTTATATCGCTAAATAGCAGTGTTCGCATTGTTGTGTTCCGGTTAGAAGAGTAGAAGTGATATTATTGAATAATGTGATCAATATCTTAGTAATATATCCTTGTGAAAATAAGAGGCTAAAGTGACGCTTACTATTACGCGGACCGTGTGATTGTTGGTTAATTTAGTTATATGCCTTTCTTCAGGATGGTATATCTAACAATAGTGACATTTTTTTTCCGTCCATAAATCTATTTACTATATTTTATTAGATAATCTAGTGTGATGGTTGCTTGAGCGCTGAGTCGTCGTGAAGTAACTTTTCTTTGAAATAAGGCATCTATTGTTGGCTAACGGGAAAAAAGTAAAAGTACAATGTCTAATCTCAATCTCATTAAAAGCTGTGACCTTTTTTCACAATTGAATTAAAACAGCCCTACCGCATTACTTTGAGCGCATACCGGCCCAGTTTTCAAATGAGAAAGAATCTTAATGTGTTCAAAAAACTAAATATCTACCATTAATCTACACATCGAATCTCGATTCCCATCGCAAGGCCGAATCGATTCTGTGTAATCGATACTATCTTGAGATATACCGATACGAGAACTATTCGTATCACGATTTTGACCCGCGGTTCAATGGATTATTACGTACTATGTTCGAGCGGTGATTTAAAAAAGGTCACGCTTCAGTGATGAGCTGTGATTGAAATAACAATAGATGGCGCTAATGTCGATGTGTCACGGTGTATTAAACTTTGTTCTGTGAGGTACCGGCAGAGTACCTCTATATCAGGTGTCGTAAGAGGCGACTATGGTCCAGAAGCGACAGATCGCGTTAAATTCATAAAGGACAGTGTAGCTCAAATGCATTGGGTGGTGATATGCAGCAGCATTTCTATCGCGAAAGCTGCGCTCTGCGATTGCTATCATGCATGTCCAGCGCGGCAATTATGGGCAATATTCCTCTTTTTTGGGTAGGCCTATGTGCAACAGTGGACTTCCAATAGCTGTGATAATGATTAAACTTTGTAACTCGGAGCAGATGTCAGCCATTTATCTAAAAGTGTAGGATTTGTAATTTGAATTCATAGTCTACGTAGTTCCCGTGTATGTTTCATAAGAAAAAAAAAAAACTTCATCGTAACGACAGACCCGATAGCGCAGATGGTAGATATCCTATCTTATTCGCCAAGGGTCGTGGGTTTGACCACCCAAGACAAATATTTATATGATGATATTTGAGTGTGTCCTGTATTGTCTGGGTGTTAAAATATGTATTTAAATAATATATTAGTCATTCCTCTGTTGTCTAATGTCCGTAACACAAGTGCTTCAAGCGACTTACCACGGAGTCAGGTCAATGTATGAGACGTTGTGGACATATATATATATAACCCATACAAACTATGAACCCCGTTTTTCTTATGGTGTACGTTTTTCAAAGAACCGGACAAATCTAGTTCTGTTTATTGTATTTAGGCTCGGATAATACATTTCATAAAAATTGTAGCAGATCTAAAATATTTTTTACATTTACTTTGCACCATTGAGTGTTGAATTACAATAAACTATAAAACAAGTATTAAATGAGATGTATAAATCTCAAGGTTTATTAAAATCGTTCGTAATTTGAAGAGATTTTTATAAAAACCTTCAAATACGAAAACCCTTATTTGTGTGCATCCGCATTTTTAATTAGAACAACTGTCCAAATTTCACGTTTAAGCTTGTGCACGCATGTCAGTAGGAGTGGCGACTTCGTCCGCGTGGAATAGAGACTCTGAGGACTTTCCTCGATTAATGGACTCTTCAATTACTGTTAGAATATTTCAAATTCGACTAGCGACTTACGACTACAAATTCAAACAAACTCTTCAGCTTCATAATAATAGTATAGATATAGATAAATGGACTTATAGTGATTTTGTGACGTCCATTGAATCTGTTCTTTCAGTTATTTTATTAATTAAAATGGACACGCATGAAATTTAATTTTAAATACATATTGATAGGGGTACTGGTCCCGAGAGTCAGAAAAATATGAGAAGCCGCAGGGACCTTAGACCGTAGACCACATACGAAGGCGTCTTCATTGGTATCTTACTCTCACGTAAATCCAACGCCAAATAGCAGTGTTTTTGTATTGCTGTGTTATAGTTTAAAGTATGAGAAAGACAGTGAAAATACAGTAATAATACCAATACAGATGACCTTTGTATGGGATCTGTACTATATTGATCGGATATAATTCATTATTTTAATTATTTTTCATTTTGGTTACAAAATATTATTATATTTTTACTGCCGATTTTGGTACCTCCATCTCCGTTCACGACACCGGTACGGTATTAAAGGATATACACGATTTTGTTCAGCCATCGCACCGCAATATGTTGTTTTTTTATATTTTTATATAGTGTTTTTTACTATGCTGATGACGTTTATTTTGCTACTACTAAGCAAAAATAATAACGATCTCTTTATGAAAAATGGTTCATCAATATTATTTCAGGTTGTGTCCTGTTTTCAAGTCTTATTCTATCCTAGTCCGTTCAGTTTTTGGCTTCCGACGAAACTTAAAAGTTAGCATAAGCGTTTCAACTCATCGGATACACACACACACATACACACGTCAAACGTGTACAATGTTATTTGGATATATATAAAAGGGAATCTAATTACTGATATTGATAGCGAACAATTAAATAAATAATTAAAATTACACCACATTTCTTATATTGACCTGACTCCGGTTTACTTAACTTATAAAAGCACTCGTGTTATGAACATCAAAAGGAATCACCAAATATATTTAACACCCAGACACAGAACAAATCAAAATATCATCATTAAAATGTTTGAATTGGGTGAGGATGGAACCAACGATTCTTGGTACTCATGACCACTACAATCTACGCCATCAGCCCCGTAAGAATTTTATCTATTTTCTCACTAAAACTAATATACTATTGAATGAAAAAATATACCCAAGTAACTGTAATATTTTGAGGCAAAAATTTTTATGTAGGTTAGTTTCCCCTTTTGAGTAATAGTCAATGCGAGGCCAAGGGGAGGGGCGTTGGCAAAAAATCACATAATAAGGCATACCTCACCGATAGATAAGTGCGGTCAACGTAGGTACCGTCAGAAAAAAAATTACAAGTAGCTGTTTATCTTTTCGACTTACATGGTTTATATGCATACATATTTATTTACCATACATATATTACGGGTGTGTACCATCGGTGTAGGTAGAGACTATGGATCTTTACTTGCTACGATCTTGGCATACCTCTGCCGCTTCCTATACTCGCATTTCATACACTTTTATTTATTCTTGGTATTTCTCGCATTTTCCTTCTTTAATATATCTACTATCTGGTTAAAGTATGTTGGCCTAGATCAGCCTAGACGATTCCTTCCATTTATTTAAATTCTATATTTTTGTGCAGTCATTCTACTTTTAATTGTTCTTTCTACATGTACACATGTACTGAACATTCTTTTTTCTATATATATACTAGCAGAGTAGAATAGTACCTCACCTGCTCCAGCTAAGAGGCGAATGAGTTACCATACCGATAGGTGTGTATCCGTCCTAAACACCGTAGAACAAATGCAAAGGGCGGGGATGAGCAGCAGTAATAGGGATTGCTGCTGCTCTTTCTCATCATTCTACATAGGGATGTTCAGCTGTGGGCATCCTACAGCTAATAAGGCAATTAAATTAAGTATATCCCAATTATCAAGGAAGGCTTTAGGCTATATTCACGCTAGGGTCAAAACAGCGTAACATAAATGACGCTTCGCTTGTTCTACAACGTAACGCGGGTGAAATCGCGAGTTGTTGATAAAATTATCATACTATATACTATAGTATATTGCTTACAATAGTTTCTTATATACTTAATCATATTTTTTAATGCACATACAATACTTTGCTGACAACTAAAATGCAAAGCACTGATATCTGTTAGACAAATTATAGGATAAATAATAATAAATTACATTACAATTTTAGTTGTGTTTGACGTTCAATGAGACTTTTGACATTTAAGACAACTATAATCCTTGTAATATAGCTTGATTAGAATGACAGCTGTCAGACTAACGTGTTTTTAAATTATTTTAAATAGTTGCTTAAATAATTACTGGCCAGTTTTTAATTGTGGTCGAATTTCGACCACTATGCAGGGACTTTAATTATTAAGGTTAGAAAATTTATTTTTTTTGCGTTGGGTTCCTTTATAACGTAGAGGAAGACTAAGAATGATATTTAAAAAACCTCCCTCCCCTAAGTTCAAGAAACTTGGCTGTTTTAAAGTTATTCAAATGAAATACAATATGAAGGCTTTTTTTTGATAATCATAAAATACGTGTTTAACCTTTTTACAAAAATCATCCTCTAAGGGGCAAAATTGTTATGGAAGTTTTGCTACTTAATGCGGGCAAAGCCGCGGGAGGCTGCTAGTCAATAATACAATAAACTCACTGCTACGAAGTAAACTATATATTCCTGTCAGATAAAAAAAAATATGAATTGTTATGCTGGCCCTACAATGCCGCTGATGCTGCGTTCCGAGAGATATCTACTGCCGACCTGCGACCGGCGCGCATAAATCCGACGGAACGAACGCGCCTCCACACACAACCATCCTGTGTATACGTACCGGCCATGCTGACCAAATGTTCAGTCCAATCAGTGCTGTGGCCAGCTCTCTTGTAACTCGCATCTAACATTGATCTAACTTCGAAATAAATTGACATGATTCCTCATAAAATGTCGTCTGAATTGGTGCCCCACTGTTACTTATTTCTACTGCCAAATTGCAGTGTTCTCTTTGCTGTATTCCGATTAAAAGGGTGAGAGAGACAGACGGCATCGCGGCACAGCGTTTCATGCTGGGGCTGCAGTACAGTACCAACCGGATCCATTATATGGACCAGTTATAACCTGTTTGAGGCGAGTTAGGACAGCTCGCCACGTCACTGTTGCACTGCGTAGAAACCGACTCCCTGGTGAGATGGTGAGATAATGGTGAGAGAGGCAGTGAAATGTCTGCGAAATGTGATATAATATCTTCAAGTCACAAGGTTAGCAACGCGCTAGTGATATCCTTGTGATATTACACAACGCGACGCATACTATTATACGAATTGTATACTTATTGCCGACCTGATTTTATTTCACAATCATTTCAGTTATTGTAAGTCCACTGTTGGACATGGACCTCCACAGAAATTTGAAGCG
Organism: Heortia vitessoides; assembly: GCA_020976665.1. Classification (NCBI taxonomy): domain Eukaryota; kingdom Metazoa; phylum Arthropoda; class Insecta; order Lepidoptera; family Crambidae; genus Heortia; species Heortia vitessoides. Next base: position 546,935 of record JACJUM010005602.1, read on the forward strand.
CGGGCAAGCTGGTGCCCATCCCCCCTATGCAAAGACCATCTGCGCCATCGTGCTTGTCAAATGCGTGATCAAAGGAAACGAACTGAATTAAAAAAAAAATTTTTCCGTGCCAAAACTATTTCTGTCACTATTCCACGCGAACGCAGTCGCGGGCTAGTATTATATTTAGGTACCTATAGATGATACACAGCCTGAAGGTATCGAACATTTTACAGCGATAAAAACATATTTTATTGCAGTCGCTGACAAGGCCCCTTCGTGTACTCGTAATTTAGCACGTAAAAAATCATTTACGAGTATAGCCCCATTACCTGTTTGGTGCGATATCGAGTTAAGACAGCAGTATCTATGATATTGGCCGGATAAGATTCACTCAAAAAACTGCTGATATTAAGAAATGATACATTTGTTAATTATTATTTATGAGAATAATAATTAATAAATAATAATAAGAAAAATACATTAAACACCTTACTATACAAAGATAACAGTGAAACATACAATTTTTATTATCACCACTAAAGCAGAAGTTTAACGTCCACTGCTGAACATAGGCCTCCCCAAGTAAGTGGAAATTTAGCCATAATTGTGTATGTAACTGTTGCATTTGACCTGCACTGCTTTGGATGGATGAACCGCCATATCTCAGTTCTTAGGATCTCTCGGTTCTGGTACTTCAGTCGCCTCTTGCGATACCTGGTACAGCGTGAGGTACTATTCTACTCTGCCGGAACCTCACGGCTAAACATACAACTAACACCGAAAATTTTATTAATTAGCTAACGAGCAGATTCAAGTTTTTATGTAAATATGTATTCTTAAATTGTCAACAAACATTATTATTACTATAAATAAAAAAAATCCCTATCGAGTTTGTAAATACGTAAGTGTTCATTTGTATGTTTATCTATTCATTAAGTTTTTACGCAGCAATAAGCACAACTAATATTTTTTTTCATTTTAGACCAAACCCAACGAATCATACGTTAAGTTCCCGCGAAACACAATATAAGTGAAGACAACACAGATCAAAAATACAGATATTGGCTTCATTAGGAAAACATACTTCATGCATTGATTTATGATTTATTATGGTAAGTGAATATAATTGGCCTGCTTTCAGCGTGTTTACACTGTATCATGTCCCGCAAATTTATTTTTTATTTTGCAAGAAACGACGATTCATAAGGTTAACTATGAATGGGTAACAAACAAACTAACCGACATACTTCGTATTTTTAATGGTAAAGACCATCCCAATAGCTAATATGATGATGATAACGATAATGGTTGCTGCGTAGTTCTCGAAACGTTAATCAAAGAAAAATACAAATAACCCGCGTTTTAATACCGATAAAATGATTTTTTATTCTCCTACTTCAACCAACAAGCATACGGCTACCGTTAGGTACCGACAGAGCAGTATAGTACCTCCCTCTTTAATACGTGTCGTAAGAGGCGACTAAGGTACCAGAACCGACAGGTAGCGGTATATCTATTCGAGACAGTGTAGCATGCATAGTATAGCGGGGATAGGCAGCAACATCCCCACCGCAAAAACTGCGCTCTGCAATTGGCAACAGGCTTGCCCAGCAATTATAAGTACAATTTCCCTTTACTTGGGGAGGTCTGTGTCTACCAGTGGACTTCCAACGGCTGTAATGATGATGATGAACCGCAATTCATAGTCACTCGTATCATCAACAAATGCGAACTGATTACCCAGTAATTTCACTGCCTCTTTCACCCTTGAATGCAATGCGAATGCTGCAGTTTATTGGTAGAAATAAGTGAGAATAAGGTAATACCAATGCAGACGACCTCGCTTATTAGGACGCGTGAATGTTAGAAAATATTATAATGCTGACAAAGATAAAAAAAAACATAAGTTTATACATAGAAAATCAGGCTTAAACGGAGCCATCTCACAAGCGTCGTTTAAATTAAATTTTCTCCCATGTCATCCTATAATAGAATATCAGCTAAAATTTCTTAAAGCTATAAAAATCTAAATCCGAAACCTCGGCAATCCTTTCAAGTTTATAAACCAACTGTACAGGCTTCATCTGGCCGACATTGGCCAGTACCTTTAGACCCCTATCTTCTCCCTTTACCCCCTTAAAACTCCCGTATCTATACGAAGTCTGAGAGATGAAGTGGGTCTTGAATAAATGGGTAGAAATGTATGCAGGCGCGCGAGCGTCCAGTGTTATTGGGACCTCGAGTTTAGGGGAATGGCCGTTTGGTGTGTCGTGTTTTGGTCGGTCTGGAGGGAGGGGAATTGGGTCTAGATATGCTGGTGAATGCTAGGATCCTTGTACAATGAATTGCATTAAGCGACAGGCTCTGTACGAGCTATGAACGTTCGTTATATATGGATACGATTTGATAGCTTGAGGCGTTTAGTGCTGCGCTTTGATTTTAGTTTAGTTTCGGTGAACCGTGGTGGGATAGTTTGGGCCGTGATAATACACTTCATAATTTTTACCATTTCGTATCAAATATGTAACCTTAATTTTTTTGTTGCTTTTACGTTATAGACACCCCATGATCATCATACCAGCCATTGAAAGCCCACTGCTAGATATAGACCTTTCCAAGATAGGGGGAATGTTGCCCATAATTGCCGCGCTGGGCAAGCGTGTTGGCAATCGCAGAGCGCTGTTTTTGCGACGGAGATGCTGCTGCATGCATTTGAGCTGCAATGCAGGGCAGTGGGCAGCAGCATCCCCGTCGCGAAAGATACGTTCTCCGATTGCTAACACGCTTGCCTAGCAAGGAATTATGGCCTCAATTCCCCTTTTCTGGGGGAGGCTTATGTCCAGCAGTGGACGTGTTTGCCATCCGTCCCCAATCTGTGCATTTCAATGCACTTTCTTGGACGGGTATACCGCCATCTGTCGGTTCTGGTGCCTTAGTCACCTCTTACGACACATGGTGTAGTGATAGGTACTATTCTTATTTGCAGATACCTCATTATCTGTAATAATCCAGTAAATTCATTGCTTCTCTCACCCTTCAGAACGGAACGCAGCAATGCGAATACTGCTATCTATCTTTCGGTAGAAATAGGTAAGAGCGAAGTACTAATGCCTTTTGTATGAGGTCTACCTCATGTATGATGGAAAAGATATTTTGCAGAGGTATGTTTTGCTGTTACTATGATAATGATTATGAAGAGGCAATGGAGGTATTGGTGCTTGTAATAAGACCAAGCCAACCGAGCGCATCGATATAACATTTTAATCGGCAATACCCCAGCACTAGTCAGGCGAAAGCTGCAAGTCACGACTGGTTAGTTTTACACAGAGTTCTTATTATTTCTTGCTATTTTGCGAGCGCCGTGTATTTATTTTTCAATTTTAATATCTCACTGTGGTACGTCCGCGTTTTATTCTAACGAGCCACGTAGTCATGTTTGTCTTTTTTGTGTAAAAGAATCATGAAATTTTGTTTATAAAAAACTTACACGGAAATATGACATGTTCGCGTTATTTTTATGTTTTAATGACGCTTTTGGAGCTCCAGGCGTTTACGATAAAGGTTGGTCTGCTGTTGTAATAGTTTATAAAGTAAGTAAAATATAAAGTGAACCAATATATATTGAGTTTTACTATTTCTGGTGATGCCAAATTATTGAGAAATTTCAAAGTAAATTGTTGTGATATTTACGGTAATTTGTATTATGGTTTATAAAAACAAAAATACTATATATATATATATATATATATATATTTATATATATATATATACATCATGTTCAGTTGTTGTCAGTTTTCACGATAGGTAAATAATAAAAAATAAATAATAATAATAAAAACAACATTAATAATATCAATATATATATATATACATATGGTATTTTTGTTTTTATAGACCATAATACAATTACCGTGTATACCACAAAAATTTACGTAAAAATTTCTCAATAATTTGGCGTCACCAGAACTAGTAAAACTTAGATATATATATATATATATATAATATTGATATTATTAATATTGATATACCTATCAAAAAAACTGATTGGTACTTGATTTAATAATAACTTGTGACAAATTTGTAGACTGATTCCTCCCGTAGATGATCATTAACAATTGACTTGGTTGAAAAACCTTCACCAATCAAAGTGAGGCTTCACATTTTTTTTATATCAAGTAATATATTATTTAAAATGCACTGCTTAAAAAGATTTTTAAATTTAACATAATTGATAAGACTACAAAGTGGAAACAAAACCTCATCGCCATCATCATCATGACAGCCTTAAAAACATCTACCCCTGAACATAGACATCCTCATGAAAGGGGAAATTTTCCCATAATTGCTGCGCTGGGAAAGCGTGGTGGTAATAGCAGAGCGTAGCTTCGCGACTGTGATGCTGCTGCCTATCTCCGTTCTGTTACGGCATACGTCCACCTGATGGTTCAGCTACATCAGTCGCTTCTTACGACACCTGGTACATGGGGAGGTACTATTCTACTATGCTGGTACCGCACGGCAAAAAAATATCTTAAATTATTTGAGGTAAGTAACTTAGAGCTTGGTTTGTTTCAATGATGTCTGGTAATGAGTTTGAATAGAAGATAGAAGGTCCCCAAAGTATAATAGTACCTTCTTTTGTAGTTAGTGTAATAAATAAATATATCATAATAGATAAAAATGAGGAGCAGCATCCTCGATGTGAAGGCGAAGACGTTTTGCAATGGTCAATACGTCATAATATAAATCTTATAGCCGAAATCCAATGTAAATCTTAAGATACCTAAAAGCCTGATAATAAACGTCCAAAGGCATAGTTATGTAGTATTGTACTATCACGAAGGCATAGTCATTGTGGCCTTTTAAGCTTTGGAATAAGGTGACCTTCAGGATATATCCACTCTAACGGTGGCCTTCATCTTGTGGAACCACCTTTCTCCAATTATGCACATGCAAATCATTTTATCATCATTATCATCATAGTAGCCATAGAATGTCGACTGCTAAAAATAAGCGTCCCAAGAAAAGAAAAGTTTTTGCCCGTAATTGCCGCGCCAGGTCGGCGTGGTAGCAATCGCAGAGCGTAGCTTCTCGACGAGAATGCTGCAGCCCAATCCCGCCATGTTGCATATGAGGTACGCTGTTTCGGATAGATATACCGCTATCTGTCGTTTCCGGTACCTTACGACACCTGATACAAAGGGAGGTTATATGCTACTCTGCCTTCAATCAAACATACCTGATCGAGTACTAATGCTATAAAAACCTTGACCTAAGTCATGAAATAAATGAGTTTTTTTTGTTAATAATAAACTCTACTAGATAGACGAATGTATTATTAAGAATTGCTTACAAAATTATTTCAATTCAAATTGATTCTGCCAATACCGTTAAAGTATTGTTCAAGCAACAATCGTATCTCGAATCCGATCGAAAACAAGAAAAACCGCATTTAACAGACTAATAGAATACAAAGCAACAAATTTGGTAACCGTGAACAAATAGTTTTTGGTCTGTTATCACTGGGTCATCATAATCGCAGAACACGGTATCTCAAACATTGGATTTAGTGTACCACAAAGGGACCAAATTGCATGTGGATTTACGAACGTGCTAAAAATTTTTTTTTTAAGAATTAGACAAATATTTTTCACAAAAGAATCCTATCAAAATTTGGTGGAAAAATTTAATGAAATGCACGATAAAAGAAATCCATTAGAATTTGTACCGTGATCGTTTGTTTCGGTTCGAAATCTTTAGAGAAGAAGATTCTGACTAAGACTCTTACTAACTTTAGGCCCATTTAGCATACCGGATGTATTGAATATAACTGCTCAACACTTCTATTCCTACAATAACTTACATTACCACTTTAGATAGGTATAAACATTTGGGGTTCTTATTACTAGCATCATTGTAGTAGCTGTAGAATCGTTGCCCTTCGCTCTTAAACAATTTGTAAAATAAATGTCCACTATAAAATCACATAATTCCACTCGTGTTACGCACGTCAGACAATAGAGGAATCACAAATATAATATTTAAATACATATATTTAATACACGCAGACGCAGAACAATCACTATTGTCATCGTATAAATATTTGTCATGGTTGGATGTCGAACCCACGACCTGCGCACAAAAAGATCACTACCATCTGCGCCATCGGGCTGGTCAAAAAAGAAATGTTGTTCATACGTACCGCGTTGGGCAGACGTGGTGGAATGTTGCTGCTCATCCTTGCACTCTAGGATTTATGCAATGCTTGTTTGGGTAGACATACTGCCACCTGTCGGATTTGATACCTCAATCGCCTCATTTGACACCAGGGACACGGGAAAGTACTATTCTACTCTGCCGGTGCTTCACGGCAACGGATATTTGGAGTGCTTTCAATATATCTTTTCTCTCTCTCTATCTCTAATCTTTTAGTATAGGGTCAAAATGTATGGTACTGTATACCATAATATGTACCATATGAAATTTATTCTGTTATGTTAATCCCAGGGGTATGCGAATCAATATTTGAGAACAACTATCATAGAAAATTTACAAACAATCGCTATAACCTTAACATTGGGCATTGTATTGTTATATAGGTACAAGTATAATACGATCTTGCGCAAGCGCACGCAATGGACATAGCTTTGGTGCCACCGTAGGTATAGGAAACTGGGGGGATTTTTTACTGTCATTATCTTTAATGGTGATAACGCAATGGATATTGAATGATTGCTTGTCATTATTTATGTTGTATTGAGCTAATTTGTTCATAACCTATTATATGATTGTGTCCCTATTACTTTAAGCTTGGGCCTGATATTGCAGAGTTATTGAATTTGTATAATTACCGTGATACGAATAAGGTTTATTTTTGAATACAAACTCACCAGGTTAACCTTGTGAAGAGGAAGTGGTCGTGTGTTACAATGTTACCAATATCTTTGTATTGTATTTTAATTAACAAATCATTTAATCATCGTCGTCATCATATCAGCTATAGAAAGTCCAATATTGGACATACGCCTCCCCAAGATTTATTGCCCATAATTTCCGCGCTGGGGAAGCGTCGTGGCAATCGCAGAGCGAAACTCTGCGACAAGGATATGGCTGTTGTAGTATTTAAGCTGCGCTGTTTCGAATGGGTTTACCGCCATCTGTCGGTTCCGGTAACTTAAGCGACTTTAAGGACACTTGGTACAGAGGGTAGTACTATTCTACTCCACCGGTACTACAAGGCTTAATCATTTAATAATCTTGTTTATTTATGACTAGCTGTGCCTTGCGGTTTCACTCGCGGAAAATTGTAATTGTAATATTATGGTATCATCGTATAGTATCATATCATAGCATCATATCATGGTATCATATTATGGAATTATATCACGGTATCATATTATGGAATTATATTTTGGTATATGATTATGGTATCATATTAAGGTATCATATTATGGTATCATATTTAGGTATCATATTATGATATCATATTATGGTATCATATTTAGGTATCATATTATGATATCATATTATGGTATCATATTATAGTATCATATTACGGTTCATATTAAGGTATCATTTTATGGTATCATATTAAGGTATCTTATATGATATCATATTAAGGTATTATATTGTGGCATCATATTATGGTATAATATTATGGTATCATATTATGGTATCTTATTATGGTATCATATTTTGGTATATGATGCTGGTATCATATTAAGGTATCATATTATGGTATCATATTAAGATATCATATTATGATATCATATTATGGTATCATATTATGGTATTATATTATGGTATACTATACTGTTATTGACTGGATACAATTTAAAAAAATATATAATTATTACAAATATACAACTTCAGAGAAAACTGGTTACCTCGCATAGCAATACTTCTTGAGACTCGAGCCGTAAATACCTCTAATTTTTTACCACACCCTAAAGCAACATAATATTGTTTTTACATATAAACCTTTTTTTATTATTAATTAAAACAAGATTCGTTTATATATTTACATGCATTGCCGCAAGGGAACCAAAACGTCAACCAACCAATTTATTAAGTGAAATATGCAGCTAAAAGCGGTGTTTATTATCAGTATTACTTCTCATAATTTCCGAATCAAATAAAATTTATTTGCATACAAATGTACGTGGTGTTACAATCATGCTAGTGGCTAAAACACATAGTAACAACTTTGACATCTCAATTTTACAGGAACTATTTTATGTATTTTCACTATAGTCTGTTCTCACAATTCATCATAGCAGCCTTAAAACGCCCACTGTTAGACAAAGGCCTCCTCAAATGGAGAAATTTGCCCATAATTGCCGCGCTGGGCGAGCTTGGTCTCTCACGACACCTGGTAGACAAGAAGCTCCAGATGATAGTAAGCTCTTACGACACCTGGTACATGGGAAGTACTATCCAAACTGCCGGTACCACACGGCTAGATTTTTTAACTATTGAAAATTATTTATTTATATAATGACAAGCCCGATGGCGCAGATGGTAGTAAACCTATCTTATGCGTTAAAGTTAGTTCATTCATTTCTCCACCCATAAAAAAAATATAATGTATTTTTAGATTTGTTCTGTATCTTTAAGTAAATTATTTGTAATTTCTCTTTTGTCTGTTATCTGAAACTCAAATGCTATACAAAAACTACTTATCTTGGAGTCAGGTCGACGTATGAGATAACCTGACCAGAGCCGCGAGGTACCGGCAGAGTAGAATAGTACCTCCCCCTGTACCAGGTGTCGTAAGAGGTTACTAAGGTACTAGAACCGACAGATTGCGGTATATCCATCCAAACAGTGCAGCTCAAATGCACAGGGTGAGGATGCGCAGCAGTATCCTCGTCAGAAAAGCTGCGATTGCCAATACGCTTGCCCAGCGCGGAAATTATGGGCAGAATTCCCCCTTTCTTGGGGAGGCCTATGTCCAGCAGTGGACTGTTAATTGCTGATATGATGATGAGATGTCATGTGAATTTATTTAAATTTAATTTATATATTTAATATAATTTTTATAACCTAGCAACTTAACATGTTGGAATGGCAGTGAGCAAAACGTATTGGATACCGGTTCTGAAATAAAGAGATTTGAAAAAAACGGAATATCATGTTGGATGTAGACCAAATGCTAGTAGCATGAGGCTGATGTCCAGCAGCATATGATGATAATGATTATTCGGTACATTAACATGCGGTAGTGGACTTTATACAATCGTATCTATTGGTACCTCACTCTCACCTATTTCTACCGTTAAATATCAGTCTTCGTATTGCGGTATTTTGCATTAAAAGATCACGGAGGCAGTAATATTAATGGGCAATTTGACATATTATCTTCAAGTCATAATATTGAAAATGCACTAGTGTTATCCTTGTAATATTACGAGCGTCTATAGGCTGCGATCACGCTTACTATCCCACGGACTATATGTTTTTTTGTCGATTTGGTCTAAAAATAAAATAATGACATTTATTTCCAACTAGAAAAGACCTCCAAATGTTCTGTACCCACTCCAATCAAAAGCGCACTTTAAAAACTTAATAATATCTTCTAATTTGTAAAGCAACATGCAATAAAATATCATGAACAAATTATACTGCTGAGAACATTTCGCTCGGCACGTTTTGAATGAATAACATAATTTGAATGAAGTATAAAGTGGCTTCAGAAATGGTACACACATTACACAAGAAGCTCGGCGTAAAATATCAGCCTGACATTTAGACCAAGGCTAAGCAAGCGTAGGTAAGGAGTTTGTGTATTTCTATACTCATCTTAAAAGCCATTAGTAGCACAGAATAATAAGTAAATAAATAATTCATCTAATTATCATATGAGGTTGACCTGATATAAAGGTCATCAGGCATTGGTACTTCACTGTCACCTATTTCCAAATAGTTCACAGTGCTGTATTACGGTTTGAAGGCTGAGAGACACAGTAAAATTACTCGGTAATGTGATATAATAGCTTTAAGTCACGAGGCTGGTAATTCGTTAGTGATATCTTTGTGATAATACGGAAGATCAAAGGTTTCTGTGGTCGCTTACTATCACTCGGACTGTATACCTGTTTGTCATTTGATCTATTAAATAAAAAAAAGGTTAAGAAGATTTGTTTATGAAATAAAAATGAACTAAGGATTTCCGTGTAGTGCGTACCGAGTTAAATAGCTCCTCCCTATCCCTGCCCTTTGTATTCAAGCTATTATTTTCGGATTAGAATTGATACGTATTATACCTGGAACTGAGAAAGGTACTATTCAACTTTGCCGATACCGCACGGTAAGACGACCATTTGCTGTTATTGAATTTGTCACCAGTTATTATAACAATTGATCAGTCCAAGATAATCAGTAACAACAAAAAATATTAGCAAAGGACTTCCAACTGCTCATGGCATCATGACGCCGAAATTAAACCCGAACAATGACGGTGCATAGTATTATTTTTGATTAAATTAAAAATGTAATGTTTAATTTTGTATATATTGTAGGATATAAATAAATACATAAGATGTATGTATATTTGCCGTGGGTACCGGCAGAGTAAAATTGTACTTTCCGTTGTAACAGTTGTCGAAAGAGACGACTGAGGTACCGGAACCGACAGATGGCGGTATATCCACACGTATCAGTGTAGCTTAAATACTCAGGGCAAGGATGGGCAGTAAATAGCATTCCCGTCGCGAAGCTACGCTCTGCCATTGGTAATTATGGGCGACATTCATCCCTTTCTTGGGATAGTCTATGTCCAGCAGTTGAAGTTTAACGGCAGTTACCATGATGATGATATAAGTATAGTTATACAAACATTGTTAACGAAAGAGGAATTCACATTTAAAAGGGCTATGTGTTTATACGAAACAACATAGCCCCCCCAATACCCAGTAATTACCTCGCTGGGCAAGCGTAGTAGCAATTGCATAGCAGCGCTTCGCTACGGGAATGCTGCTGCCCATTTCCGCTCAAGTAAACAGACAGAGGTTGTCGTGAGGTACAGGCAGAGTAGAATAGTACCTGCCACTGCACCAAGTTTCGTAAGAGCGACTAAGGTACCAGAACAGGCAGATGGCGGTATATACATCCGATACAGTGAAGTTTAAATGCACAGGGCAGGAATGGGCAGCAGTATCCTTGTAACAACAGGCTTGCTTAACACGGTAATAATTGGCAAAAAAACCTCCTTTCTTGGAGCAGTCCAGCAGTGGGCTTCTAATGGCTTGTATGATGGAACAGACAGACAATCAGAAAACAAAAAAAAAATTGTTATACCTACGGTGTATACCTACATATGTATTTAGTAAAAAGCTGTTCTTTTTAATATAAAGTACAAACAAACACTCTAGTTTTATTTTTATGTATTGATTCATTTCGTTACAGTTTATCAGCTAACACTCAGATGGTATAAAACACTCGCCATATCCGACAGCTGTATCAGATGGCGTGTCTCTGAGGTCAGTAAATCGGTATCAATCAGAAGCGAGCGGTGTTACGCAACCTGGACTGTCGCAGCAGCTGTATTATGACGAATGGAACCCGAGATTGTGGGTAACTTACTATGGTTATTGCAGTATTATATAACTATGACTGCAACCCGTAGATTGCTTATAAACAATAAGATGAGTTAAATAAATATAAATAAATTCCCACAAAAACTCATAAATTGACTCTGTGGTAAGTCGCTTATTAAATCACTACCATCTGTGCCATCAGATCCGTCATTTTCATATTTCGTAAAATAAAAGTTGCTACCAAATCGTTATATCAGTTACTGTCACACATCAGATATTAGCTATAATTTTAATAGATTTCCACTATGGTCAGGCTTCGTGGCAGTGTAGAGCTTTTCGGATTGGATGCTGTCCTTCCTGTTCTGCCAAAATTCTTTATTTTATTTATCAGCTGTTGAGATTTCTTCATCACCACGTAAGGCACACCACGTACCGTTAGAGTAGAATAGCACCTCCAGAGTAGATGGAACCAGGTGTAGTAAAAGGCGACTGAGGTATATTCACCAACAGATCGGTATATCCATCCGAAACAGTCCAAGTCAAAAGGAACAGGTTTGGAATGGGCAGCAGCATTAAGGTCGTGAATCTTTGCTCTACAATTGCCACCAGGCATGCCCAGTGCGGCAACTGTGAGTATATTCCTTGAATAGGCCCAGCAGTGGACGTTTTATGATGATGATTTCACCACTCATCATCAAAAATTTCAATTCGCAAAATTCTTCTACCTAGATTTTATATTAAGGACGAACTTCTACGTAAGCGATTTAGCAACTATCTCTAACTTCCACTTGTACCACAGTAAAATTAACAATAAACATGCCTTTAACTTAATGCTCATAATCACAAAAAAAACCTCTGTTGTACCTAGGCATCAAAAAGAAAATAGGATTCTGCCCATAAATGCCTCGTTTAGCAAATAACTGTGCTTATTAACGAGCAACGAATGCTACTACCCATCCATACCCTGTTTAATTTGAGCTACGTAATTTTAGAGGGTTATACCGCCATCTGTCGGTTCCGGTACCTCAATCACCTCTCATGACACCAGTGTATCTGGTAAGTACTATTCTATTCTGCCGGTATCTCGCGGCCTCTAGCTCGACTTATTTCAAAGTAACCGTTGCCTTTGCGTGTGTCACCTTTCGCTAATCTATCACAATGTATCTCGGGTACAATCCGAGATTTATACCAGGTTTTTACTAATTCAGATAAGGTAAGTGGAAAAATTGCTCGGTTCATTGAACTGCTTCTCATAATCCTAATAAATCGCTTCAATTATGTTTGTGATAAATATAACCTTTATGGAGGGTTTAAAACGTCGTGGGTTCGATTGCCGCCCAGGAAAAACATTTTGATATACAACATTTAAGTGTCAAAGTATGTATTTCTGTACTATGTATATTTTTGATTTCTCCGTTATGTCTAATATAACACAAATGTTTTAATCGACTTATCACCAAGTTAGTTTAATGTATAAGATGTGTTTTCCTTTATTATATACATATTATGAGGTCAGCAAATAAGCATACGGTCCACTTGATGGTAAACGTGACTGCAGCCTGTAAGCGCTCGTGTCATCACAAAAATATCACCTTCGTGTCGCCAATCCTGTGAACTGAAGATACTATCACATTAACCAAGTAATTTTACAGCTGCTCTCACCCTTCGAACCGGAATACAGCAATGTCAACATTGCTATTTGTCGGTAGAAATAGGCAAAAGTGAGGTACCAATTACATTTTTAAGGGGTCTGCCTTATGTATATTTTTTTCTATTTTTTATATGCCGTTTTATACCGTACTCTTCTTAAAACTGACAAAGATATTATATCAATATATAATTGCTACTATCACTAAGTCCAGATTTCTGTATAATATTTTAATTTTATATTTTCCATACACGGAGGTGCAAATTGTGGTTTGTGATTCTACAGTGCTATTGTATAGATCTTTTACATGAATTTTATGAAAACAGGCGATGGTGGTCAACCACCGTTTTCGTTGCGATTAGAGAGGCCTATGTCCAGCAGTGGACTTTCAATGGCTGGTAAGATGATGATGAGGATATATTTACGCGTGCGTCTACAGATCAACATAAACGAATAATTCAAAATATCTTAATTCATTTTATGCATAAATTCAGACTACTTAATTAGCTTTTGCTTTATATATATAGGCCTATTGATAACCATGCTTAAAATATATTAATTAATTATTTTTCAAGTATCATTCAATAAACAACAAGAGCCATTATATCTCAAAATTTTAAGTAATATGTCTTTATAGCGCTGTAATATTAAAATAATGTTTTAGTTATTTATAACACCGATGTCTTTCACAATATAAAAACTGATCAATATGTTCACTATCTTGATATTGATCAGCAATTTTATCGAAAACCGATTGTACATCGAAAGCTACTCTAACGCTAGAAACTTAGCAAAAAGTAATGTGATCCAGATCAGCTAAGATGGCAACAATCCATCACATCACCCGCCTATGCGCAGGGTTGCCAGTCAAAAAAATATATACTTTATATTAAAAGTCCTCCTACAATGGTCGTCTGCGTTGGTACCACACTCTCACCTATTTCAACCGTTAAATTAGCAGTGTTTGCAATGCTGTGTTCCGGGAATGGCATCAAGAGTTTGTGGGAAGAGTCGCGGGTAGGTTGCTAGTAAATTATAAAATATGAGATTACACTACCTACATTCTTACAAAAATATTATCAATCAATCAGGAACTGCCGTGAGGTACCGGCAGATTGAAATAGTACCTCCCACTACGCCAGGTGTCGTAAGAGGCAACTATTGTATATCAGAACTAACCGATGGCGGTATGTCTACTCGAAACAGTGCAGGACACAAGACGAGGTTGGGCAGCAGCATGCCCGTCGCAAAAGCTGCACTCTGCAATTGCCAACATGCTTGCTCAGCGCGGTAATTATGGATAAAATTCCCCTTTCTTGGATAGGTTTATGTACAACAGTGATTTTACAACGTCTAATATAATCAATCAGGCAATAGCAGATTTCGACGAGTAACTATACGAGATATACTGTAATCTGTCGGTCCCAATACCTCGCCACTTAAGACTTCTAATATAGGGGAGGTACTATTCTACTTTGCTTGTACACTACGGGCTTTAATTACGTTATGAACGTTATCATCTTCATTATATCAACCGTAAAATATCCATTATTGCAATTGGCTTCCCCAAAGTAATTTGTATTTTACTGGGTACGCTGTGCAGGCATGATAGCAATCACATAGTGTAAGTTTATGAGAGAGATGCAGTTTTAATTTGATATATTGCCATAAATTGGTTACGGCACGTCAGACGCGTCTTACAACAAACTTAGAAGATTCTATTGGTACTAGTGTAACCAAGAGTACCTTGGTGGATTTATTAAAGGTATACTCCATACTAAGGTCGTTATACTCTCACCTTTTCTACTGCTAAACAGAAATGTTCACATTGCTGTGTTCTGGTTCGAAGGATGAGAAACGCTGTGAAATTACGGGTAAATTCACATGATATCTTTAAGTCACATGGTTGGCTACACGCTAGTGATATTCTTGTGATAATACGGGCGCATTTAGGCTGCAGTGACGCTTACTATCACGCGGGCCGTATGCTTGTTTATCGACTTAGTCTAATAAAAAAAATATATAGGCATTTTATGGCTTTCAATTTTGTATTTTTAATGCTCGTTTACAAGTTAAATGAATATTATTTGAAAAACTAAATAAATCATGGCGTCCAGTATTCATATGCCTTTTCGATATTCATTAATTAAACTGCTATTTATTTTTAAACAGTTTATTTCTACGACTTAGTTTTTGTAATTATATTTGGGTCACTAATTCAGGGTATTAAAAAATATAGTTTTCAGTTCTTTTATTTTAATGTTTTTATTTTATACAAACTAAAATAAATATAAAATACATCATTTTGCTTGTATAAGATAACATGATTTTTTCTTCATAATGTATATATACTTATCATCGATTAACCAACGACCGACCGGCCATTTTTAAGTGACGCTCGCGGATTCGGTGCGGATTCCACACCAACCAGCCGTACGATAGTCTTAGTATATGTGTTATTTGAATGTTTGTAGTATCTTTTTATATATTTTCTGTGCCTGGGTGGTAAAATATTAGTATTTACTTATTACATTTGTGATTCCTCTGTTTTCAGATGTCCGTAAACAAGTGCTTTAAGCGTCTAACCTTGGATTCAGTCAATGTATGAGATGTATTAACATAGTTAATTTTAATACCATCCTCACTATTTCGTTCTATAACCCAAAGGGTTGAATTGAGGTCGTAGAAAATCAGTATTTCTCTCTTATTTAAAAAGGGTGTCTGCTCTATTAATCCCCTGTAAACTTATTATTCAAGATATATTAAAAAAAATCAATTCAACAAATATATACGAGTAAATACGACATTTTTAATAGATATGAAGTTGTGTGTGAACGAATGTCTGCACAAGAATGACCAACAACGATGATTACATTACTTATGTAAAACTGTTATTACATAAATCATTCGTTTAGCCGAAAGCAAGGAATCCAACATGTGTGTTCGTACAGGATTCAAGCCTTTGTAATGACCACCAGTAATATCTACTGCATTATGTCTAAAGACGAAAAAGCTAGCAATAATCTTAAGTATTACTTGATAATCTGGAGTGTATATACAATAATTAAATGATAAATTCACTTAACATTTCATACATTGATCTGGCTCCGTGATAAGTCGCTTAAATCACTTGTGTTTTGAATACATAAATTCTTGTTTTATATTTGTGATTCCTCTGTTGTCTGATGAATGTAACAGAAGTGCTTTGAGCGACTTGGCTCAGAGTCAGGTTAATGTATGAGATGTTGTGTGAATCTTATTCAGCTATAATGTGGGTAGATAAACTTACTGTTACTTTTTTAAAGTTTCAGATTAACTGTTGTACCTCTTATAATTACCACACCAGCCATTGGTAGTCATAGGCCTCTCCAAGATAGTTGTTTTCTGCCCATAATTGCCGCGCTGGGCAAGCGTATTTGCAATCGAAGAGCGCAGCTATCGCGACGGGGATGCTACTGCCCATCCCCGTCCTGTGCATTTGAGCTGTACTGTTTCGGATGGATATACCGCAATCTGTCGCTTCTGGTACCTTAGTCGCCTCTTAAGCACGATTCTATTCTGCCGGTACCTCACAGCATGATAATTATTACTAAACCTAATTTCGATTTTTTTACGGTTATTTTTCTACGAGTCGCAAGTGCCTCCATATTGTTCAGGCATTTTACAGTTATGATTGTGGCAACCCTATTTTCTTGTATCATAAACATATTACTGGCTCATTATCGAAACAGACATAAATCTAAATCAGGCAAAAAGCCACGTTGGCCTATAATCCGCTAAAGAGACTTTTTATAATCGTTACGTTTACACCGTGCGACTTTTACACTAAAAAAAAAAAAAATTATATTAGAAAAAAGTAAAATTATATTAGAAAACCTTTAGATCTTGGACTTAATTTGCTTGATAAATCACAATTCCTTTTTCTACTATTCTTCATCTTATCTTCGATATCATCATATCGGCCATTGAAAGTCCACAGTTGGACATAGGGCTTCCCAAGAAAGTCGCGTTGCGTAAGTGATTGTCGCACTCGGAAAGCGTGTTGGCAATCGCACCTCGACCCTGTTGCATTTGACCTTCACTGGTTTAGGCCTCAGATCAAATGAAATACGTCAAGTTTTTTTTTTTTTTCGGACGAACCTACTAGCCACCGAAAAAAGAGGGCGGAGCCTCTCATAGATGAGAGGTCCGATGCCCGTATTTACCCCGCGTGCCCCGCGGCCGCGACCGCGCGTTTAGCGCGGTCGCGCCCGCAATGGCTCGCGAGATTTGAGCGGGACCGACGGCGCGTCCGAGGGCACCAATACTTGCCCAGCGCAGCTTTATTTAGGAATTTAATAATTTGTGTGATACCGCCAGATATCCCTGTATCAGATGTCGTAATAGATGACTAAGGTACCAGAACCGACAGATGGCAGTATATCCATTTAAAACCGTACAACCCAAATGCACATGGCACAATTGCCAACACGCTTTCCTAGCGCGGAAATTATGGGTAGAATTCCCTTTTTTTTGTAAAGGTCTATGTTCAGCAGTGGACTTTCAATGGCTGATATAATAATGACAAAAAATGAAATCTAATTTTTTTCTTATATCATCGATTGTAGTAACAATCGTCTCGTCCAATGTAAAAGCTCGGGATGTTTTGTAGTCATTTTTCTTATTCGGAGAGTAATAAATCACTGGTCTATTCATCGGTGCATTAGTCCGATTGAGTGATTCCATTACCAATTTTTGCATATTGATTATTATTTCGTAGAGGGTCCCGACCATTAATGTGATAGGATGCCCTTTATTTTGTTATATAAAGTGGCGTTTTCGTGTAGTATCCACAAAGGGGAATGTATGCGAGTAAGAATCTGATCGTTTATTTGTGTACCTTTGTGATTTCTGACTTACATTTTAAAAATGTATGTAGCATTCATCTTAGTCCTAGTCCTGAAATCAGGAGTTAAATAATTCATATTATGGTGCCATGAGATACCGGCAGAATAGAATAGTACCTCCCACTGGATCAGGTGTCGACAGAAAGCGGTAAATCCATCCGAAGCAGCGCAGCTCGAATGCACAAGGCGGGGATGGGCAACAACATCCCCCCATGCGTTATGCGATTGCCAACACGCTTGCCCAGCGCGGTAATTATGGGCAAAAAACCTCCAGTGACCTTAAATGGATAGTATGAGGATGAATCTGATTGTTTATTCGTGTAGTTTTGTGATGCCTTCTCCTAAAACAACACTAATATATATAGAATTTTAGGCGTAATTGGCAGCCATATACTAAAATCAAAATGTGTATTATATGAAACCAGCGAATGTTTTGTAAACTATGAAATAAATTAACTGTACAGTTTAGAATTTTCGAGTTACACAATAATAGGGTCAATAAATAAATAATATAAAATAGTATCTTCCCCTGCACCAGGTGTCGTATGAGGCGATTAAGGTACCAGAACTGACAGAAGACGGTATATCCATCCAAAACATTGCAGCTCAACTGGATGGGGCGGGCAGCAGCATCCCTATCGCAAGATCTTTGCTCTGCTATTGGTAACACGCTTGCCCAACGCGGCATTATTATGGGCAACATTCCCCATTTCTTGGGAAGGCCTATGTCCAGCAATAGACTTTCAATGGCTGGTATGATGAATATCATATTATAATTTTCAAAAGTTTTGTCAAAAAGTTAATTTACTTTGGGGTATGAATAATAGATAGTAGCCAATTCTCAGACCTACAGTATATGTATATAAAATTTGATAAGAACCGGTTAAACCGTTTCGTAGGAGTATGGTAACTAACACTGTTAATAATATATTTTATATATTTACGAGAATTGTATATATTAGATTTATTGAATTATGTATTTATCTGATAATTTATTTTATTGTGATTAATTGATTCAGCTGATACTTTATGTATTTAATAATTAGTTTTATGTCTGAGGTTGAATACGAGGTAGACGTCATAAACGACGTCTGCGTTAATACCTGACTCTTACCTACTTCTACCGATTTTAAGGGTGAGAGAGTGGTATCCTTGTACACGTCATTAGCTGACGTGCCGCTTACTATCTCTAGTCCGTATGCTTGTTCTTCGACTTAGTATAATCAAAAAAATGTACGTAGTAATGTATTATTATGCAAATCCGACCAAAGTCAAACGATTTGAACCTAAATTTATCTAAATATTCAAACGACCAAATTTATGGCGATTCTATTTTCTCAATCTCATACATAATGGCTGCGTGCAAAATATTTTCTTTACTGCAAAGTTTTCTATTGAGAATCCTGCTAAAACCTTTCAATATTTAAGAGGCTATAAAACTCAAAATAACAGAAAAATATTAGTTATATAAATATTTTTAACGTTGGTTTTAGATTATACGCTAATTAGAAATCTACAGCATCTACTATTGGTCTAAAACTTTTAATTTTCGATTTACTTATAAAATCTTGTATCCTCTTTTCAAGACATGTCAATTGTTATAGGACATATTTCCATAGACAAATGACACATTCAATTTACCAGCCCGTGTTTTTATTTTTAAACCTTTTCGCCAGATGAAGGACTTTGATATTAAATTAACATCTTTGTATATAAATATATAAAATTCTTGTCACCGTGTTTGTTCGGAATTAATTTCTAAATTACTGAATTGATTTTTTTAAATTTTTGCTCTCTGTGTATAGTTTGATCCAACTTTAGAGATAGGGTAATTAAGTTAAGATAAATTTTTACTGTCTCATTTTTTTTATGATAATCATATAAAGTATAGTTTAAACAGGAAGCTAGTAAAATACTAAAATTGAACTTTAATTTCGACCTTTTGAAGATGTTTTTGACTTTTGTTTTAAGAATTGCCAAATCTTCGGCTATTTTATGAAATCACTTTCATATATACTTTTATAACTTATTAGGACGCTAAATCAATACATGTTGCATTATTACAATACATTTCTATAGTTTTAATACGGTTAAGTTTAGTATTGCAACCGATCAGACTTCCCAGTTACGTGGTATAGCAGCGAGCCCAATTCATTTCTGTTTCCAGACATGTATATTTTTCCAATAAACTAGGTTGACAAGCTAGCATATAGTCCTTTTGATAGCTTATGAGCATCAATGGAGACTACAAACACTCATAATATCGGATATATAGGATGTTTCTAGCGCGTTACCAGCCTTGTAACATGAAGATATTATGTCAAATTTCCTAGTGATTCCCTGCTTCTCTCAAAAATTCTCATAAAAATGCGACACAACACTGCTGTTTGACGTCAGAAATGAATGAGACGGGGATACCAATACTGATGACCTTCGGTATGAGGTTTACCTAATGTAGTAAAATAAAAAAAAAATTGTTTTCCATTATTAACTATAGGTATATTCAAACCACGTTATAGTCTTGTTGTTTCTTTTCAGTAGATTGCGTAAAAAAACTGTATTGTGATACTTGTTACTCGTACGGTATCAGATGACTACAATGATTTATAATTTATGTGATGCTTATCACTGGGGTCATCAGGGTCATCTGTAACTTATGAGTGCACAATTTAGAGCTTAAATTTTTGCAAGACCTAGTTGATCATAACAGGCGATATCTCTCACTTGTATATACGGTGTCGTAAAAGGCGACTTAGGTACCGAAATCGTCATATGGCGGTATATGTACCTAAAACCATGTAGTTCAAATGCAAAAAAGAGAGGATGGGTTGCTACCCATTCCCGTTGTGATGCTGCTATGGGTAGATCTTATACAAAGGTCGTCTACATTGGAACCTCACTCTCACCTATTTCTGCGGAATAATTGCAGTATTCTCATTGCTGTGTTCTAGTTTAAAGGATGACAGAGACCGTGAAATTACTGGGTAAATATGACAAAATATCTTCAGTTAATAAGATTGGTAACACGATAGTCATATCATTGTGATGACATTAGCGTCTATAGGCTGCGGTCACGTTTACCATCAAGCCGGCTTTATATAATTCAATATAATCATATCACACGTAAAACGTCAATTACTGGACATAGTTCTCAACAAGAAAGGGGGAATTAGCTCGTAATTACCATGCCAGGGTGATGGGTCGCAGAGCATAGCTGTTGCATTTGAGCTAAACTGCTTCGGATGGATATACCGCCATCTGTCGGTTCCGGTACCTTGGTCGCCTCTTACGACATTTGGTACAGACGGATGTACTATTCTACTGGGACGATACCTCACAACCACTAATTACCTGATTACATAATTAAAAAAAATGCTCTGTGATTACCAGCATGTCAACCCAGCTCGGCAACTGTGGGCAAAATTCTCTTTTTCTTGAAGATGTTTATATCAATCAACTTTAAAGTAGAACGATGCCATGATAATCAAATATAGATTTTTACAACATTGACTTGACTCCGTGGTAATTTACTTAAATACATATATTTAACACCCAGACACAGAACAAACATAAATATCATCATATAAATATTTGTCCTGGGTGGAATTCGAACCTGCGATCGCGCACAATATAGGACCACTACTATCTGCGCCAACGGGCCCGTCCTATAATCCATATATGTTCCGGCCCTGGCTCCGTTGTACGCGTAATATCATAGTTAGGATATCAACTATGGGAGAACTCGTAAATATCGACAAATAAATATCAAAAGGACAGGCGCAGCCCGTAAATAGACATCAGAATCCCAGCGTAAACATGTCCCGGGCTGAATAATCAACGGTCTCGCAAATGGGAAATAAAGAACCCATCAATGGCTTATTTAAATCCTTGATAAACGGTGGTCGTAAAGCTGCACGCTTTTAACAGCACTGAACATGTTTCTTAGTGTTTCTTGTTAATCTGCAACATGTATTATTCAGTTGGTAGCTCTGAGGTAATCAGTGATGAGGGTCAATTATATGCAAGGATAATGAGTTAATGATATAGTGATATATTTTTAACACTTATACATAATTACAAAATTGTATGAGTTAATTGTATGTTAGACGGGTCCGATGGCGGTCATGGTAATGATCCTATCTTATGTGCCGAGGGTCCTAAGTTTGATATGGTCAACTATCGTATATATTTATAATTATTTCATTCATTTTAAAATACCATTCTAGGCTGACGAAAGGTCACTAAAAGAGACTAGGTACGTAGCAAACGGTGAAAAGACGATCTAAGTAAGATGCAAGAGATATACAACGGGCCCTCCTAAAGACCTTTTAGGAGTTCTTATGGGCTATCAAAACCTCATCACTTCTCCTCCGATTTTTCGATACTTTATTAACAAAATACACAGAATTTTTTAGTGTAGTCTGTGCTATTTCTTTTCTAGACAAACTAATTTACTAATCACTGTAACAATAATCATTATAAGATATTATTTATTGTACACATACTTTTACGTGGGACACTATGTTTAAAATCGTATATTTGTCGGCCTTATCGCTGTGTGCGATCTCCTTCTGGCAACCTTTAGATGGATATATGAAAGAAATAAAGATAACCAGCAGTTTGGTTTGTTATATGTAATTTTGCTATATATATGTATGTATACAGCAAAATTACATATCCTTAGTAATATTATAAATGTGAAAGTAACTGTGTCTGTCTGCCTGTCCGTTACGCTTTCCCGCTTAAACCTCTCTACCGATTTTGATGAAATTTAGCACCGATAATTTTTAGATCCTGAGAAAGAACATAACCTAAAAAAAGGGGAATGAAAACTTGTATGGAATTATCACTATATTTAGAGCTAAAAACTTTAAACTTATTTTTCAGGCCATTCGATTCGATATAAATAAACATGACATTCAAAGTTTACATAAGTTAAGGTAAAGAGGTATGGTACCCAAAAAACTATTCCACGCGGACGAAGTCGCAGGCACAGCCAGTAATGAATTAATTCACAACCCTATATTGTATATATACACACGCACACACATATACTATAAAATACACACGTTTATATTGTACTGCAGTTTGAAGAGTTACAAAATAAACCTTAACCATACGCTTTAAGACTGTTATAGAACTTACAAGAGGTCGACCTCAGACAAAAGATCGCCTGCATTGGTACCTCACACGCATGTTCACATTGCTATGTTCCGATTTGAAGGGTGAAAGAAACAGTGAATTCACTGGGCAATGTGGCATAATATCTTCAAATCACAAGGTTGGCAGCGCTTCAGTGATATCCTTGTGATGTTACGATCGCCTTTAGGCTCCTGTGATCCTTACTGTCACATGGACTGTATACTTGTTACTTACGACTTGTTCAAATAAAAAAAAAACCTGCCTGATTAGAAGTGGGAGCGAGTTATATTCGAATGCTTGGACATAAAGATTAACTATTGAAGCTTGTTGAATGCGCAGGCATAGTAATTATATAAAATAACTGATACGACAAGAACATACTAGCGTTTGAGCTTTCATGAAGTCACCGTGAGATCACCAGTGCCTAATTGCATGATACTTATTTCGTTCTCTAATCGATACTAGTTTACTTAGAAAGTAGATAAATCGAGTTTAAATGACACAGTGAAAAATCATGGATGGAAATATGGATGTAGTGTTGTTTTTTGCTAAATATGTGCCTGGATAATAAAAAAGCAGTTATCATCATCGTCTTTATTATCATTATCATCATTGCAGATGCAGAACGACCACAGCTTTTTATATTATGAAGTCAGCATACAAGCACACGTTCCGCTTGATGGAAAACGTGACCGCAGCGTATAGACGCTCGTGTCATCACAAAGATATCACTAGCAACACGCTGCCAACCCTGTGAACTGAAGATACGTTGCCAAAAGGCGGTTCATTTAATTTTTTAAATTTTTTGAATGGAATGGAACAGAACGCCGCAGCGTAACTGAAATGTCGTTTAAAAGCCGTTTTATTATATCTCACTGTTTTAATTTAGCCTTGAGGTACCGACAGAGCACAGTTGTACCTCCCACTGTACCAGGTGTCGTTGAAGGTGACTAAAGTACCAGAACTGACAAATGGCAGTATATCCATCCGTAACAGTGCACCACAAATGTACAGGACGGGGATGGGCAGCAGCATCCCCGTCGCAAAAGCTGCGCTCTGCAATTGCCAAAACGCTTGCCCAGCGGTGCAAGTTTCCCCTTACTTGAGGAGGCCTATCTTCAGCAGTGGACTTCTGATGGCTGGTATGATGATTTTAATCTAAACTCAAATGTCATTGTACAGCTTAGATATTAAAACAAAATCGCTATCTCATCTTAGTATTGCCATACTAGATCACACTTGCACTATGCTATAATGTCCAATGAAATACGCAAGCCCCGATAAAGGAGCAGTAATCAAACACTCACGCAATCCCTGATATTGAGGCAAATTGTATGTAGTTACCGCGACAACCGGCGGTTAGGAGCGGGGAAAATATCCGATAATGCGAACCCGACGCGCCGGCGCAGTTTCTAATTTTGATCTTATAATTTGATTATACGGTCTAATTTCGCTTTGACGTTGGTTAGTGAACACTTGGATCGTATTTTTTATATTCTTTCGCCTTTTTTAAAGTGTTACTGAGTTGGCTCACATTAGATAAGCATGAGCAGTTACCGTTCTCTTTAATTTTTATTAAAATTATCATAGCTGCGACTTCCCAAGGATAGCACTTGTGCATTGAGAATTTCATTATTATCTATTAGTCATTTTAAATCAGCCGCACTATAGCCAGGAACTACTCGTTCATCTATCTGAAGTCTAACCAATACAACGACCACTCAAGCCGAGTTCAATATCATGGAAGCATCCTTGAGTGATTGCCATCGGATATCAATTCCCTCTGATCGGGCACTGGGTGGCTCATAGCGATGTCAAGTACGATTCTAGTAGTGGCGATCGGTGAATGCGAACGGTAAGTAGCATCCCTGAGGAGTCGTTAGCTGATTGGTTAGTTTAGGGTACTCCATTTTGAAGTACCTCTAATGACCGACAGCTAGATGTGCCATGAGTCCATGACCCAGCAGTTTTGGACGAACCTGGGAAGATGTGCGCATGTATATCGGAGTGTGAGCGTGCCTAATCGCTCCAGCACCTCCTCGGATAGGGACGGACCGCTTATCCGGTGTCCCAAACGAGGATTCATAAGTAGTTGATTACGAGTACGAGTGGTGAGCAACTTTACAGTATCGGTGCGTCTCTGGATGAGAGAAAGTGGATTTCGGTCCACGCAGTCATTCAATGTAATAGGCCTTGATCCATTGGTAAGACTTTCTGAATTCTATTGGTCCCCGAAGGCATAGCAGGGTTCCATAAGAACAGCGGCGCCATCATAACCGTAATGCTGATGGTGAGTGAACGCCATCAACAAAACATGGAGTGCACTCTATGGGAGATAAGGGCTTATGATCTCCTTTAACCTAGTTCTAATCTTGCTTGAGGAACAATAAGTGTGCAGACATAGGCATATCTATTAGGCTTGATAGGTAAAAGTTTGTCACATTGTCACTAGCGTGATTATTTTTGCGTTAGACCAACTAACTACTTATATACCATTCTGTATGTATAAAATATATGTATCTACCCATATACGCCGTGGGGTACCGGCGGAGTAGAATAGTACCTCCCTCTGAACCAGGTGTCGCTAGAGGCGACTAAAGTACCGGCACTGATAGATAGCGGTTTATCCATCCGATACAGAACAACTTAAATACTAAAGGGTGGGGAAGGTCAGCAGCATTCTCGTCGCGAAATTGTGATCTGCGATTGCCACCACGCCTGCCTAGCACGGTAAGGCAAATATCCCCCTATCTTAAGGAGACTAATGTCCAACAGTGGACTTTTTTTGGCTGATATGATGATCGTGGGTTCAAGCACACATTTATTTGATGAGTATTTGTATTTGTTTTGTGTCTGTGTGTTATTTACATGTATCTAAGTATTATATGAGTGATACCTCTGTTGTCTGATACTCGTAAGTGCTTTAAGCTACTCATTTCGGAGTCAGGTTAGTGTGTGAAAAGTCGTGAATTTAATAATTGCGAAGTGCAACGGGCAGCCTTATCGCAAAAAGCGATTCTTTCCAGGAAAAGCTTAAAACACATGTTAAATTTATACTGCACTATCAGAAT
The DNA here is from genome assembly GCA_020976665.1 of Heortia vitessoides. Classification (NCBI taxonomy): domain Eukaryota; kingdom Metazoa; phylum Arthropoda; class Insecta; order Lepidoptera; family Crambidae; genus Heortia; species Heortia vitessoides. Next base: position 573,201 of record JACJUM010005602.1, read on the forward strand.
GTGTTCCTTTTCTAGGCACACTTGTACATGCATGAGCCTTGAGCAGCAATCCAGAGAAATCGACTGTTAAAAATAAATTGCACGCCACACTTGGCCGAATTGCGGGTTCGTTGCCATATATAGGCATTTTCGCAGCTATGTTATGTGATCTGTTTATGGTATAACAAGCGTATGATAGACATGGGAAAACTGATTTATATCGTGTCTGGCCTGTGTGATTCAAACTCAATTTCATTGTGCTGTACCAAGCTCAATTCTGATTTAAGTGGGTTCTAACTGGGTACTGTCAATGCTTGTATATTTACTATTTAGATCTGTTAGCATTTAATATAATATGCGTGTAACCGTTTGTATTTTCGCTTGTGTTATGCTGTTAGGATGTTTAAAAATTACGAAGGTATTACAATCATCCAGACTTGAAAAAAACTCCCATTTTAACATATGAAAATTAGATTGTCTAAAATAAATTTCTAAGCCACCGAACAGATTTTAATATTAGTTTGCTTGGTGTGCATAATTAAACCAACTTGAGAGATGGGATAGTTTATATCTCAATTTATAGTCACAATATTTTTTCCATGATAAACATGTAAGTATAGTGGATGGACGCCGTCTCGGGTCATCTAGTATTCAACAATAATTAGTTTTAGGACTTCCGTAGATGCATGTATGTTTGTTACTCCACATTATAAAAACTAACGAATCTATTTTAACAAAATCTTTGAACAATATACATCAGAATCATGTAATAGGTTTAAATACACATACTGCATAGTATAATATTCAAATGAAAAACTTTTTGATGTATTAATTTAATATATAAATATCTCTATGTAGTCCAATTGCAGTTAGAAAATATGGTATATATATAAAAAATATGGTATATATATAAGAGCCGGTACCTCGCGTACCGGCAGAGTAGAATAGTATCTCCCTCTGTACTCCCGTCGTTATAAGAGGCGACTACGTTACCAGAACCGACAGATGTCGGTATATCCATCCAAATAGTGCAGCTCAAATGCACAGGGCGGGGATGGGCAGCAGCATTCCCATCGCAAAAGCTGCGCTCTGTGATTGCCAACACGCTTGCCCAGCGTGGCAATAATTGCCCATAATTGGGCAAAATTCCCCTTTTCTTGGGGAGGCCAATGTCCTGATATGATTGTGATGATGATAAAAAAATTACACATACAATAAATCAAATACAATATTTGGCAGTATCAAATGTGCTATCTGACAGGCGCAACTTAGCAATTGTTATTATTAACTATTCATATACATTTTTTGTTTTAAACCAGGTCAACAAACAAGCAGACATTCTGCTTGATAATAAATATCACCGCAGCTTTACACACGGATATAACTACTGCGTGACGTGACCTTGTGACGTAAGATATTATGTCACATTACCCAGTAATTACACTGGCTCTCTCACCCTTCAGACCGAAATATAGCAATTCAAACTATAGCATATAGCAAAATAGATGAGAACTAGATATCCATATAGACGACCTTTCAATGAGGTCTACCTCATTATTGAACATTATGTACTAATTACCCCACAAATAATTATGACGAAATCATAATTGAATTATCCCATACTTTTGTAACATTACTAACACCTTTTTACACGTCGAATGATTTCACTTTATTGGTACACAAAATGAAACAAAACCACATTTCGGCAACCAAATTGATAAACGATGTCAACAAATAGGTTCAAAATTCACCAACAAACTGAAAATAACAATTTGCAGTTATCACCTGTCAGGTAATTATCACGACCTCATTATTGAAATATTTATTGACTGCTTTTATTAAATTATAACAACCTTTTTTGTGTCGAATTATTATTTGTTTATCGAAACACAAAATTACATACATGCTACATTTTGGTAAAGTATTCAAAAAACGACGTCAACTTTTGCAAATTTGTTACATTAACAAACTATCTGGAAATAATGATCCGTGGGGTACCGATGGATTAGAATAGTAGAGAACCAGGTATCGTAAGAGGCGACTTAGATACCGGAACCGATAGATGGCGTTATATCAATTCAAAAAAGTGCACCTTAAATACTACAGGGTAGGGATGGGCAGCAAAGACATCATCGCGAAGTTACAAAAAAATATGTGCAAGAGTCCCCTTATCTTCATCAGGCCCATGTATGTCTAACAATAGACTTTGTATGGCTGATATGATAAATAATAAAAATGCACTCTCTGTTCATATAAAAAGATTAACGTCAATACCAAAACAATATATGAAATACTAACTTTATGCTATTTCTGATTTCCTTAATCTCAGCTTTCTTTGTTGCCTCTATTGTCTGATATCCGTAGCACAAGTACTTTAACCGACTTATCTCAAAGTCAGGTCAAGGTATGAGAATTTATGTGGATCTAATTCTCTTTCTTTCAAACAGCTTTACTAAATTGTTAACGTCAATCTTAGTATTAAAAAAATTCACACAACTTTCCATACTTTAAACCAACTCCAAAATAAATAGCTTAGATCACTTTACGAATACTAATTTTAATAAACATATATTTAATAACCAGTCATAAAATAAACACAAATGTTCAAATAGATGTTAGTTCTGGGTAAGAATCGAACCCACGTTTACGCCATCTAGCCCTTTGAATAAAACAGTAAGTAATTTTGGACAATACATTAACAAAAAAAAATGTCTTTAATTTTTTAGATCCGTGATCCAATGCAATCTTATTTATTATGGCATGCAATTGATTAACTTTGTGATATGTATTTATTTGTTTGTATATATTTTGTAGAATTTTATATACTAATGAAAATGAGACCTATCGACGCCTGCCGAACGCGGACCGGAAAGTTCCCGCTCTTTATGGACAGGACTATCTCTAGCAATTGATGTCAAACAGCTGATACTTTGAAACCTAACCTGAGATCTCTACTCAAACAAAGGATCTACTCTTACTTATCATAGAAGAGTAATCGGCTTTATTTTTAAAATCGAACACAGTAAATAATGATGAACGCTGTGCTGTCTTACATAGCATATGCATGAGGGGGGGTGGGGGCAAAAATTTGCCCATTATTACTTCGCTGGGCAAGGGTGTTGGCAATAGCAGAGCGCAGCTTTAGCAATGGGGAACCTATGCATTTGAGCTGCATTGTCTCAGATGGATATACAGCCATCTGATTCTGGTACCTAAGTCGCCTCATACGACACCTGGTTCTATAAGAGGTACTATTCTAATCCGTCGGTACCCCACGGATCATTATTTCCAGATAGTTTTTATAGAGGAATCGACAGTAATATACTTTGAATGTCGTTTCTTTGATTTTTCAGGTAGGATTGTGTATGTAATAGTAATGTTTTTGTTGTTATAATGTAAATTTGTGTTAAATAAAATCTTTGATTTTTCAGCAACACGATACTTTTATTATTCTGAAGATGCCTAATTTTGCGGTCGAATTGTCTTATATATGTTTAATGTTTAAACTGATAAAGTTATTATTTTTGTTGAAGCCACACAAAATGCCACGCAATACCCACTTATTACTAGAAGAGCACTCGACAATGTTGCAAAATATTGCTTTATCAGCCAGCTTTCTCACGGTGTATATTGGGGTAGACACGTGCATGCCCTTGGGTAGCAATACCGCGATACAAGTGCAGGAAGCTTAAAACCACTTGTTGAACAATTTTGCAAAATTCTTATTTGGAAAATCATCCAAACAACAATGTTCAGTCATAAAGATTTATTATTCCAGTGTAGTGGTTCTCAACTGGTAGTGACGATAAGAGATGGAGATGGTTTCTAAAGTAGACTTCGGAGCTATCCTAATATATACTTATATCAGGAAATCTATATATAAATAAAAGAATAAGCTAAGACTTATATTGAAAACAGCTTAAAATTTGCAAGGGGATTCTTTTTGTAACGTTGGTGAGCAATAAGACAGAAATTTTGAAAACTACGGGTTCCTCCCCTTAGAAGAAAAAACGGGGGTGCAAAGTTACTATGAAACTTTTATGTATTTAAAGTTATTGGAATGAAATTCAGTATCAAGGTTCTTCATTGAAAGTTATGAAACATATTTAAATATATTTAGGAAATCATACCTTAAAAAGATAAAGTTAGAGACGACCCGGGTAAAACTGCGTGGCACTGCAAGTAATAATATAAATAAAAAGCTTGGGCTTTGTAGCTGTGAACCCAAGATTTAGAAGTTAGCATAGAATATTCAATCACAAAAATCCAATGACTTTAATGTTATAATATTAATTAATTAAATCAAAAAAATATATGAACACCTTCAATTTATAGTCATTGGGTGTACTGAATTATAAAAACATAACTCAAATATACTTTAAAATAAATATCTGTAGTACAATATTTTGATTTATACAAGGCGGGGATGGGCGATTACATACGATTGTAACACGTCTGAACAACGAGGCAATTATGGTCAATATTCCCCCTTACATGAAAAGGCCTTTGTCCAGCAGTAGCGTCCAATGGTTGATATGAACATGATTACGTGCCCAAGATGTCATTAAGGCAGCCAGTCAACAACTGTGTTCAACTTAAAATATTCAATTGCTAACTAGAATCATATTAAACCCCAGGGCGGCGTAAGCACGCATTCGTTATCGACGTAGAATTAATACCTCAAGTTTTGCAGTACCAATTGTTATCATGTTAATAGTACGCCGCAGGTTAGATTTTATGCTGGTGATGTACCGTACTATTTACCTCGTAGACCGAGGAAATAAGGTAGATGCGTGTACCCAAAATGGTTAATGGTTGCAGGGAAGACAGTGTAAAATAATACCTGCTACTGTGTCGACAGACAGCGTTGATATCATCATCAGAGCAGCCGTGAAGCGTCCACTGCTGAACATAGGCCTCCCCAAGAAAGGAGGGGCTTATCCTCCCAACACATCGTAATTTAAATGTACAGGTGGGGATGCACAGCAGTATCCCCGTTGTGAATGTTACGCTATGCGAATGTCAACACGCTTGCCCAGCGCGGCAATTATGGGCAAAATTCTCCATGTCTTAGGGAGGCATGTGTCCAACTGTTGACATCCAATTTTATTATCTGATGATGATGAAACTCGGGTAAGTATCAAATCACTGTGATGGTCAGCTGTAGGATCAACTGGATGCGCTCCACCAAGTTTCTTTTGACAGACCTTGACACCTTACAACAGCATAGTTAAGAACTTGCGCATTCCCAATAATAATCTCATAACCTTAAAAGAACTGAGTTGAAAATTGTTTGCTTCTGCTTGGTTTTTGAAGAGACTGCGTAACTTTCTACCAATTAATTTGCTCTTATCTAGTCACTTTTCGTTCCTATTTTAGACTATGTGGATGTAAGCTACCTTGATCTCAATGTAGACCACTTTGAAAATCTTGAGCGATTACAAAATGGTTCATTTCGAAATAAGTTAAATAACTTCCCAATCGACTTCACAGGCATGCATGATCCTATTTTTCTGTACAAGACTTTAAACAACTCCCTCCAACCCTTCTCATCCTAAAAATCGATTCGTGTTCTAAGGCAACAGCCACGAGAAACTTAGGTCGTCATTAACTTATAACTTAAAATGCGGGCCCGGGCCGTTCGTTTACAGAATGCACTTGCGCTGAGCATTAGATGTTCACAATCTTCGCCGGTCTTTAAATATTTAGTGAAGGAACATTACCCTTCTTTGTTGTTATGTAATTTCTTTTATGTCTATTAAAACCTATTTCTCTCGTGTGGCATTTACCTTTCTCCATCTCAAAACACTGATGGTGTTTCGGTATATAACTATAATTTACCGGTTTAGACCACGTGAACTTCAGAATTATGATAGGGGTAAAGAGTATCGTCTTGCAAGAACTTTCGAACAATGCGGTGGGTGTTAAGAATTGCCGCTTAGAATGACACCAGTGCTTAAAAGCACCAGCGGTACAATGTACACTTTACTTGTATTCCATATTTTAACTATTTTTTCCTTTAGTTCTGTGTATTTATGTATTTTTTGTAAAAGTATACTGTATACTGTATTATTTGTATTATAGACTAGAGTAATGTCTGGTCTATTGTTATGTACAGTTCGGTCAGTCAGAATGACTTTATTATGATACATCTTATAGCTGGCAATTTCCAGTATTAGTTTTGGGCTATTGAAAGTATGGCAAGGGTTTAGTAGTATCGAGTTTATATTTGATATTAAATTTTTGATGAATTATATTACAGATTTGGTTATGGCGGTGAAAATACTCTGTTGGGATGATTATTGTTATTATTATAAAGATTATATAGAGAAATAATAGCAAAAATGAAATATTTATCCTCATAACCGGCAAGAAACCTGACAGGATCATAGGATTGCCTCACATAAAGAACCTCGAGTTAGGTCTACTTTTAGCTAGCCTACTGGTTCCAGACGTGAATATTATTTATTCGCATAAATTAAAAGTACCTAGTAGACGTTTAATGTTTGACTATTGAATATAATACGATATATATTAAACAAGAGACTGCGAGCGACAATGGCGTGCATATTTTTAGAAGTTATAGTCTATTCTTAAATGAAATTGCGATCTGCTTGTACGTTAATAAATATTGAAATGCCAAACATAAATGAAAACATAGTGTTTCTGAAAGTAAGATTAGTTTCTATATTGGCCACTATGGCTCTGTCAAAATTGTTTTTTTTTCTATTTTGACTATCCTTTTTTGTACTTCCGTTTCCTATATCCTTTGTATTATTATGATGTATGAGCTACATATCAGTATTTGCTGCAGTCTACTGTTTCTTTGAAATTAATTTCATCCATAAAGTTTTTACTAACCTTTTCATTAGCTATGAAGCTTAATAGACATCTTTATCATGCAAGATTTAATTTCGAAGAATATGATAAAACACAACGTAGGTTAGTTTGTCCAAATATGATTAATTATAAACTATTAATTATTACTTCAGCTAGTTATTTCCAGCTGTGTCAAAGAGTGGCAAACCCTTTTTTTACCGAATTCATCACAACATCTCGTCATTGACTGGAATCTGAGATAAGTAGCTTAATACACTTGCTTGTGTTACGGACATCAGACAATAGAGGAATCACAAATATAATACTTAAATACACAGAGACACAAAACGAACAAACGATAAATATTAATCATATAAATGTTTATCCTAGGCAAGGATCGATCCCATGAGTCTTGGCGCACAAGTTAGTATCACTATCACCTGTGCCATCGGACCCTTTAATATTGTGGTAACAACAACGTTCAGTAGCTGCATATTATTTATAAGAATTTAACTGTTTTTTATAATGTATGTCAGTTCTTCTAATTTTTACCTCTTGGCGAAAACTAAACTGGTAGCATATATCATTCTTTAATAGCGAAGGAAAATAGAATCAACTCAATCAACATCATTATATCAGCCATTGGAAGTCCACTGTTGGACATAATCCTCCTCAATTAAAGGGAAACTGCGCATTATTGCTGCGTGGGCAAGCGTGTTGGCAATCTCATAGCGTAGTTTCGCGACGGGGATACTTCTGTTCATCCCCCCCTTGCGAACTGAGCTACACTGCTACAGATACCGCCATCTGTAGGTTCTGGTAACTTAGCCACCTCTGACAATACCTGGGGGTAGAACAATTCTACTCTGCCGGTACCACACGGCAATCAACTCAATCTGACACAGAAATGGTATCGACAAAATAATTGTCGTAAGCAAGCCCATAAATGTTGATTACAATTTTAAAGGCCCTGTCTATTATCTTTCCCAGTCTAGTCTTGACTCGTAGTGGTGGTTATATTGTGATAACAATAGTTCGTTATAATAACAGGTGCTACTTCGGTCCGAATTAGCCCCAGGCCGCTCGGACGTGCGTGCCAGCTCCGCTGCGCTTTGGGAGCGATGTAAGCGATGAACGGATGGATATTTAAGACTGTATCTTAACAAGTATCAGAAGCACTAGATAAATAAGTACTTTTGTAAAATTAGATAGTAAAATTATTTATACATATAATTGTATCTAATTTTAAAAAATTAGGTATATAATAGTCTTATTTTGACTGATGGACCCGTAGGCGAATTTGATAGGGTTCCTATCTTGTGTGACAAAGATCGTGAAGTTAATCTATACCTATAACAAATATATGATAAATATTTGTGTTTCTCTCTGAGTTTTAAATATTTTAGAAGCAATCAAAGAACTTTGGACTCGTCAATAAAATAATAATAAAAGTAATCAAAAGACATTAGTATTTTATAAGGATATATAGGAAAGTGCATTATAATATGTAATACAGATAACCTTGATGACCCAAGGGATCATAAAAGTCATCTAACACACATATAATTCAAATAAGCTCAAATTAAACTAGTCTGTAAACATCAGACGGCTCTCACAACTAAACGAAGGAACCTGCAAATAAAAACTGTTGGCGATAAAGTGTTAATAATATAAAATATAAAAAGTATGTACTCTATCATCATATCTGTAATTCCTCTGCCGTCTGATGTCCGTAACACAAGTGTTTTAAACGACTTAACTGGGAATCGGGTCAATATATGTGATGATGTGCAAATTTATTACTACCCTATCCATCTAACTAGAATTACAATCACGTAATACGTGATCTAATGCTAAATGATCCTCGTGATGCCAAGAGGTTATAAAAGTCACTAAAAATACTGATTTATCATTAGATTTTTGCACTAAGTATAGTCTCCGAAAGCTGTTTCTATAGTAATATACTGTAAATTAATGAGTAAATTATTTAGTAACCATAATTAGTTGCTTAATAATTTACTCATATTAATTCATTAGTAATTAGATAATATCCACCCGTCCTGAGTACATCATCATACCAGCCATTGGAACCCCACTGCTGGACATAGGCTTCCCAAAGATAGTTGGAATTTTGCCGATAATTGCTACGCTGAGCAAGCTTGTTGGCAATCGTAGAGCACAGCTTTTGCAACAGGGATTCTGCTGCCCATCCTGCCCTGTGCATTTAAGCTGCACTGTTTCGGATAGATATACCGCCACCTGTCGGTTCTGACACCTTAGGTGCCTCTTACGATAACTGAAACAGGGGGAGGCACAGTTCTACTCTGCCGATATCTCACAGGACATAGACCAGATAGATACCTCACAGACTACCTACATACAGGTACATAATAAAATTACGCCTTACTCCCGTTACCATGGTAGTTTTATCCTGATCTTATATATCTAAGGTATAAACTGTCATTATTACTAACTAAGTTATGCGCGTACATTGATGCTTATTATTTATTTATTTTATGACAGTTCCAGGTCTCTTGAACTAATCAAACATTCTGTTAGAATATTTGGTAACCCAAATGTTCCAACAGGCAGTTAACCATCGTATTTGCCAAAGGTCGTAGGTAAGGTATAGGCCTCGCAAAGAGATGTACGAGTAAGTGGACCGTGATATGAGAATGTTATGTCTATGACGCAGTATTCTTACACTCTCACCCCTCTAACTAGGGTATAAACGCATTGCTGTTTGGTAGCAGAAATAAATAATATAGACATTTACATAAGGTAGGCCTTACGTTCCGTTCCGTACTCTTGCATATTTCTACCGCCAAATAGCAGTGTTCGCATTGCTGTATTCCGATTTGAAGGGGGAGAGAAGTAGTATAATTTCTGATTAATATTAGATAATATATTCTATTAACAAGGTTGGCAACTCGCTAGTGATATCCTTGTGACATTACGAGTATTTACAGACGGCAGTGACGCTCAATGTAACGCGGACTAGATGCTTGTATGTCGCAAATTATTAGTAATTGCTGGCAAATTAAAAAAAAAAGGTAACTCACTTGTACTCATTTCTGCCTGATAAACAGAGATCAGATCTAGACTTCAGCGAAGAACTATAGATACCCTTGTAATCTAAAAAATAATACCTTCGTATCTTCTTACCATCTCACGAAGTTTATACGCTATATGACGGGCCTGATGGCGCAAATGGTAGTAATCCTGTCTTGTGCCAAAGGTCGTACAAATATTTTATGATGATATTTATGTTTGTTCTGTGTCTGGGTGTTAATTGTCTCTTGTTTGAATGAATTTATTATTATATACTAAACTAGTAGTTCAATAAAACCTTTTCTGCATCAGCTCATGACTCATAACCCTTAACGGGTCTTAATGCTCGTACGTAGACAAAGTGGTACAGGTACATTTACTAGACCCCGCTTCAGCTTAGGACTGACCTCGCAGGCAGTTCCTGCATCTAATTGGAGGATAGAGAAATGACTTGGTAGACAGACGTCTGGCATCGGCTGATACGAGGATTGTAGCAATCTATTGTTTGAATTATTATAAGATGATTAAATTAAATGTGGCTCAAACGCTGACTTAATGAACATGTCTTACATTTTTTGAAGATAACTTACAAAATTCACATAAGATTGCCGTGATGAGTCGCTTGAAGCACTTGTTACGGACATCAGACAATAGAGGAATCCCTGATTTTATAATACTGAACAAATATCATCATACGAATAATTGTCCTGGGTAAGAATCGAACCCACGGTATTTGGCGCATAAGGTACGATCACTACCATCTAAGCTGGCGGGCCCGTCCCGTAATTGAATCAATTTTAAGTCACGGTTATTGAAGCATGCGGTTGGATTTAAAGGGCTACCATTCCTGATGTTAGGTTACCTTCAAAATGTAACTCCTTGGACCTATATTATATTAATAAGTTTTCATTCGGAAACGCACATATAACAGTAACTTCATAGATTGAACTAGATTTATTTTTTTTAATTTTATGTTTCAATACATTAAACTTACTATTGTATTGAAATATAAAGCTTAAACAAAGTAGCAAGGATTGTAACAGTAGGAACAGGCTCTCGGGCCCGATGTTGCAGATGGTAGTGATCCTATCTTGTACGTTGGGCTCAATCCTCAGACAGAAGCAATATTTATATGATATTATATGTATTTGTCCTGTGTCTGGGTGTTAAATATAAATATTTGAGTAGTATATTTGTGATTCCTCTGTTGTCTGGCGTCCGTAACACAAGTGTTTTAAGAGACTAATCTCGGATATATGTATAAGAGTATGAGACGTTATGTGAATTTATTTATGATTATATATTTATTTATACTCAATAATTGTAGAAAAATGTTATTGATGTGGTTGTAAAACTACTATTCATATATTAATTTATTATATATTGCATTTTTTTTAAATAAAGTTAGAACTATTTTTTTAATATTGAAATATTAAAGTTCGCTGAGTTATGGAAAACCAATATTTTGTAAATATTATCCACACAAAAATAAGATCTTTCTATTAACTTAAAGGCATCCACTTCAGATTTATATACCTCAGCAAAACATCGCGATAGATATATAATTTAAACGTCAAGTAAAAAACAAAAATTACATAGTAGTTAACATTCATTTCGAAAAGATATTGGAATTTTTATTAAATAAATATGCCAAGTCAATAAGAACATGTTTGCAACTTCATGCATGAATTACTCTAAAAATAAACCATTGGTCTATCTCATTTGTAATTATTTATATATCAATTCTGAATTAATATTAAAAAACTTCTTAGTTGCCTTAGTCTTATATTATATTTATTAGTCATTATCATTACAGCTATTGGAAGCTGTAATGATAATGATGATGATAACTGCTGCACCTGCTGGGGAGACCTATTCCCCAAGAAAGGGGGTATTTTAAACATAATTGCCGCGCTGGACTAGCGTGTTGGCAATTGCAGAGCGCAGCTTTCGAGACGGGAATGCTGCTGCCCATCCCCACCCCAATCATTTGAGCTACACTGTTTCAGATGGATACAACGCCATCTGTCGGATCTGGTACCTTAGTCGCCTCTTACGACACCTGGAACAGGGGAAGGTAATACTCTGCCGATACCTCTTAGCTAGTATTAATACTTAATTACGTTGCGTCTTCCGCATAAAATACCTGGAAAATCGGTCTTGTGATTTACCTATGGAAATAGAAAGAATTGTCCACTCGATCTTATATCATCATAAATGGTTCATCCAATAAAGATATTAACTTCGTTAAAAATGACCTATAATACCTATTTACCAAAAAAAGAACACTTTCCTTTCAAAGCAGCTGCCCTCAGCACGCAAGGCGTAACTTATAGCATTTTAAAAGTAAATTCTTGTTTGCCAAGATGGCAAAGATAAAAAGAGAAATATTGGCAAGTATTTAATTGAATTAGTAAATAAACTACTGGGCAGATGGGAAAGAATAGCGTTAAATGTTTATTTCACTGTCGTTTAGATTTAGTTTAAGTGGTTGTTAAGTGCTTTGAGCTGACGTTATATCGGTGGATGATGTTATGCAAACAGTAGCACGACTTACAAGGAGTAACTGTTTGATTTTTAGGTCATTGGTGGTATTCTAGATTTCAAGAAGAAAGAAGGAATCCTCAACCAAAGTGTCCCTTATTTTTTTTTAATAGATGGACTTTTGTGATATCTTTGGCAAATGGTAGTGATCCTGTCTTATGCGCTAAGAGTCATGGGTTCGATTCCCACCCAGAGAAAATAATTATATCATGATATTTGTATTTGTTCTGTGTCTGGGTATTAAATATATGTATATTGATTATCCTTCAATTTTAGGTTAAAAATAAACTCATGCGTTGCTTCTGAAAACGAAGGATAATCGATATAAAACGACAATTAAAGTCTATTCTTCCACCAATTATTCTTATTTATCTATTTTAATTAACAAATCTATCACAATAAATCTCTTTTACAATGCTATTTTTTTCATAACCTCTCAACTGACCATTGACCTCAGACCAAGGATCCCCAGACTCTAGAGCTTGTCAGTTGTCAATGTCATTGGTAATGTAGTAAGCGCGGCAAAATTCAAAATTAAAGAAATATTATTTCTTTACATATGTATTTATGTAGTATATTTCTGATTCCTCTGTTGCCTGGCGTCCATAACACGAGTGCTTTAAGCGACTTACCACAGAGTCAGGTCAATGAATGACATGTTTGTTCTGGGTAGGGATCGAATCCATGTCCCATGACGCACAAGAAAGGGGCAGCAGTTAACGATTGTATCATTAAAATTAACAAGTTCCTCTATTGTTTTACACGTCGCCGTCTGTATTCCTACCTTACTCTCAATGATTTTTACCGCCAATAGTTCACATTGTTGTGTTTCGGTTTGAAGTTGTGAGAGAGGCTGTGAAATTACTAGGTAATGTGACGTAATATCTTAAAGATGATATACTTGTGGTATTATGAGCGTCTATAGGCTGCAATGACACTTACCATCACACAGACTGTACGCATGTTTGTCGATCTGGTGTATTAAAAATTAACATACTTTTCCATTCTAACCATATTTACCGGCTGGGTGTTGATTGCATACCGTCAACCGGTTTATTAAACGATATAATACTTTTTATTTATAAAAACTCATTTCCGGATCGTTAAGGATTACAATATCCGGATTAAACTTTAAGCTCCTAGACATTAGTGTGGATTTGCATTAAAAATCTTTTGGTATTCCGTTTTTTCGTCCGAGTTGGAGGTTTTTTTAAGTATTTTTTAATTTGTACTTTTATAATCGTCTATAAAAGATATTTAATGGTACGGTACACATGCAGAATTTGTGTGTATTTATTTTAAGATATAAGGCGTCCACTGCTGGACATACATCTCAACGTGACATGACGTGCAGAACGGATTGTTGGATCTGGTCCTTTAGCTGTCCAATAAATTTGTGGTGGAGTAGCTGCTACCCATCTCTGCCCTATTGGATTTAATTTTTAACGATGTCTTATGTTAAAAACCGGTTTTGTTAGCATATGTTTGGTAGTTTTTCATTAAATATAATGTTATAATTATAATAATAAATTCTCACCACATCACATGTATTGACCTAAAACCGTGATAAGTAAGATGTAATATAAATTGTAACTCTTTTCTTTTTAATAGATTTGATAAACTAGAGTTCATTAGTAAGCTACAAATAGGCCTTTAAGGTTTTAAATACTGGCAGAGAATTATATTAACTGTGCATATACGGATATTCGGGAAAATGCGTGCTGTTTTCTCGTTTCTAATTCGTGTTTGAAGACGAACGTTTTCATCGAGTGTGTGTTGCCAGTAATGACAGTACGGCACTGGTAGCACACATAGCGTATCATAATACTATACTCGTTTTTACTATGTGATATACTCTGAAATGAGCTGAAGTAATCCTGCAAATAGTTCGATGAACCGATGACTGATAGGGTTGACATGTTTTAAGTGATGGCCACGTACTGGAAAGCACAGCGTGGGAGGACTCCCCTATGGATGGACGACTTGGAAAAGGTTTTGAGGTTTCGTTGGTTCCAGGTGGCATAAACGCAGGTTGTGCCGTATATATAGTAATGCCTATGCCTAGCAGTGGACATCTGTAGGCTGATATGATGTAGATAAATAACTTTAGTACGTACACTTTAATCTTTTTATCGTGTTCTCCATAGTAACTTTTTATTAAAGTTTACCAAAGGACCGGTATTTTATCCGGATGACTTTGGCCGTGACTTCGTCCGCATAAGTTTCCAATTCTAATGTCTTGCGGGAACTTTCGCAAGATCAACAGTATGTTATGTCCTTCCACAGGATTCAAGGTATTTACCAGCTGAATTTCACTTCGAAGCCGTTCAGTGAAGAATATCTAGCATACAGAGACACGTGTTTTGACATTTCTCTTTAGAGATACATTTGAAAACATTTATTAACAACCTATATACACAACAAATACAAGACCACATGTTTTTTATCGCACAAAGAAGAAACACTACCGAATAAACCATCGTGTCCGTCTACTATCACTGCATAGTATAAAACAAAGTCCCTTCCCGCTGTCTGTCTGTCCTCATTAGATTTTAAAAACAAATTTAAGGTATATTTAGGTTTTCTCTTAGATATATTACTAACAGAAGCCATTTTTGATCCTGATTGAACCCGTGCAAAGCTGGGCGTATTGCTAAAGATGTACAAAACATTTGTATACTAAATAGGTAATAATAATTTATATTTTTCAAAAAAATATATCTTAATAATTTCAATATCTAAATCGTAGTCAATTAACGTATTGTAAAACACCGTACGTGTGGGGTACCGTTAAGTAGAAGAAACTCAAGTACCGAAACCGACAGATGGCGGTATATCTATCCGAAACAGCTGCGCCCTGCGATTGCCACAAAATCTGCAAGTTATGGGCAAAAATCTCCCAATCTTGGGGAGGCCTATGTCCAACAGTGGACTTATTATGGCTGGATGGTTGAAGAAAAAACCATTTTTTTCTAGAAAAGCTTTTTAAGATGACTGAACTTGGAAAACAACTTGATTTTAAAACAAAAGACGGTGAGGTCTTACATTTAGTCAAAGATGAAGGCCAACATCTTTGGACACCGTTAAAACCTTTTGCAAGGATCAAATACGCTTATATATAAAGGTTAGTATATAATATATATTTATTCTAATGTATTTGCCCCTCTTGAAAGTAATAATATTTTTATTAAAATATTTTTTGCATGTCCGTATTCGATCTCCGCTCATAGCAGATTTACACATATGTGCATTATGTAATTTGTATATGCCTGCTACGTTGTGTTTGTACTTTTCTGGGTGTTTGGTGATGTAACTCCGCTGTTGTCTAAAATCCGTAACCCAAGTATTTTAAGTTTCTATCTCTGAGTCAGGTCAACTGGTGTGTTGTTGAATTTATTATAAAAAGAAACAGGACGCTTCCGGCAGTCTTGTTAAGTTACGGGGATGTCATACATTAATTGAAAAATTTAATAGAACCACGCATTGAAATCGTTAAAAATTAGTCGGTCAGTCAGGTATCGAATTCGCCATATACACCTGCAAAAACTACCATAAGTATATATTATCAATTGTCAAAATCATAAAAATTGTAGACAAATTACTAACACGCCACGCCAGCTTAGCCTAACATATTGTTTGCACAATTATTTCTAAGATAAGGTAGGCTAAAAATGTCGCACAAAATTCAATTTAAAAGCAGCGGACGCTCGCAAATGTCGGATGACACAAACTAATTAACTAATTCTTATGTCACTGTAATTTATCTCGAGTATACGAAATCAATCTAAATAATCTTGCTATACTCTATTATTCTATTGTAATTCGTGACTACCATTTGTAAGGGATAATTAATGATCCTTTAATGGTAACCATCGGCTTAAACCATCTTGAATACATCGAGTGATGTTAAGCTTAGTTCAGGATATAAACCAACTGTCTATTAGTAGAAATTATGTGTTTTATTAAAATAAAAATGTGCCGTGAGGAATAATAGTATCCCCCACTGCACCAGGTGTCGTAAGAGACGAGGTACCAGATCCGATAGATCGCAGTATATCCATCCGAGACAGAAATAATGCACAGGGCGGCGATGGTTAGTAGCATCCCCGTTGCGATGGCTGTGCTCTGCGATTGGGCAAAAAAACCTCTATTATAGAGGCTTGTGTCCAGCAGCGGACTTCCAGGAGCTGGTATATTTCTATTTACAGGAAAGATCGATGTTCAACGGTGGAGTTCCTATGATTAATATGATATAAAAGTCGGTAACTACTCCCAACTATATTCAGACATTGGTATTATACTTAAACCTTCCATAAAAATATTCTATGTTACAAATAAAACAGACGCGCAAAGTTATTGTTTAGGAATTCTACAAAAAGCGACGTCTACGCATACGCATGCCAAAAAAAAATAAATTTGAAAAATTACAACAATTGTGACCAAAATATCAAAAATACTTACGTATACCTGTCTCTTTCTTGCGTATCTCTTTTTTCAGCATAGTTACAAGTGACAAAAAATAAGCCCATAAAATGCTATGAGGAGTAATAATCAATTTATTATACATGAGACATGAGTATAAACCTTTTTGTCTGAGCGAATAATTCTTATAGTATTGTCAGTTGCTCCAAATATCTTGTACATATCGAGTGAAGTGAAGTTTACGCACAATTAACACGCGAATTGACACCTTTCCTTCGACTCATTTAAGGAATGTTGGATATAATATACTGCTTCTTTTAATATACATTCGTGTACACTTCTCAGCTTGTATTTGCGATATTAATTATTGTCGAGCTATTGGCCAACAATTTCAATTCCACCAGTAGAATAGGACTACACTATGCACTAAGAGTCGTTGGTGCCAACTGATGGCGGCTTAACCAATCGAAGGGTTTTTGCGAAGCTGCAGGCTGACGCTCTTCGATTGCCACCGCGCTGACTCTGAGCGGTAATTATAGGAAAACCTACCCGTTTTCGGGGAGGCTTCAACTTCTCGACTTTGTCTTTCTCGCAATGCGACCGGCCAATGTCTACTTTTCTTCTACTACCGCAGCAAAATGTTTTATTTTTTAACTAGCTGTGCCCGTGACTTCGTTCGCGTGGTTGTCGGAAACTCTATGTATTTATGCAGCGCATGCAACGAAAGACCTCAAATGTGAATAATTTTCCCCGTTTTTGCAACATTTCTGACTGACGCTTTGCTCCTATTGGTCTCAGCGTAATGTTGTATAGCCTAAAGCCTTTCTCTATAAATGGACTATCCAACAAACTCTTCCGCTTTATAATATTAGTATAGATTTTTTTAAGGCATTTGATAAGCATACTGTCTGTTTGATGGTAAACGTGACGGCAGCATATAGTTGCTTGTACCATCACAAATCCCTACTAATCCCTACTAATCCCTACTAATCCCTACTAATCCCT